>CAIGRS010252006.1:2610-15095 GCA_903798395.1 Fraxinus floribunda
CCCCCCCCCCCCCCCCCCCCCCCCCCCAACCCAACCCACTTTTTCAATGCATGGGATCTCCCAAATAAGAGAAAACTCCAAAAACCATCAAATAGGAGAATTTCTTATAGTAAACCATAAGAGAAGAAGACTAAATTATATGCTAAATGCTTAATGAACAGAAGAATTCCAGATAGGATTGAATTAAGCCCTTTAAATTCCAGAAAAGCTATAGTATAATGAGGCTTAGTGGTTTACTATCACATATGACACTATGGGAAGAAAATGCCGTCGAAGGTTTTCTGTGAAGATTTCCGACATCTGTTGACGCAATCTAAGATTCTTTGTAAAATTGGGTTAAATAAGATTTGAATTGTATATGATTTACTTCTGAAATGTAATTTAGATTATAACGGTTTAAATGTGATGTTAGTGTACAACTGGAATTGATTAAGAAATGTTTATAAAGGAAATTTACTGACAATGATGCTAGGTGTATCTCAATGAAATAAGGTTGAGAACACCAGATTAGGGTCAATTTTTGGGGGAATAAGTCACAGTTTTTGTTTCATTCAAAAGACTGGCTAATTCTTACCTTTCACTTGCCTTTCTTAGATTTGTCTTCCATATTTCCTCCAACTCTGGCTAGAAAACAACCCCTTGAACGAGCCTTTTCTGCCTTTTTTCTCTTCTTCAACCTTGAGTACTGATTCAAGAGTTTTATTGTCAAGAAATTCATCAAGCGCAGAATCAGCCTTCAGTAAGCTAAGGTCTTCTTCATTTCCTTGTGATCATGAGAACGTTTTTACATAATAATGGTTGAGGATCTACGATCAATATTATGGTTTTGTACATGTTTTAAGAAGAATTTTCAAGTTATTAGAATGTTTGGTAATAGACAGAAGTGGACCGAGCTTATTATCTATCAATAAGTCGAAATATTGTTACGATTTAATTTAGTTAGTGGTATGTATATTTCTGTAAGATGGTGATAAACATGTTCATATAAGGTTTGGAATGTTTAGAGATGGTTAGAGACTTGATACATAAAGAAGAAAACAGACGCTATGTGAATTAGAGGAATGGATAAGAGGTTATATATATCAAACTAAATTTGAGACAAAAATCTTCTTCAGTTGAATGATTAAATTGCATATTTAGCTCGTTCTATTAATGAGATTAAATTTGTAGCGATTTGACAAGGTTAAGGTGTGATTAAATTTGTAAAGCCAATGATTACTACAATTAATCCCTAAAGAAGCATGGATTTGTACATTTGACTACGAGTGATGGACCCATGCATGGAAGTTGGAACGCTCTTTGTGTGGGTTCTTTCAATGTGATGAATGGATGTGATAGTTCGCACCTCACTGTGGTTTAATTATCTGTATTCTGTAGTAGTTTTTGCTGCTGATGCTAGGAGGCAAGAAGATTGGATTACAGTACAGAAAAAGCTATGTGCTGAATGCAAGTTCAAGCACTTTGAACATGCTGAACAGACTTTATTGACAGAATGGAATCCTTCAAGTTGAAGCTTTTACACCTGGGCTAATGACAGGAGGGAAGGGCAAATGGATCTATAACAGCAACAGCACAACTCACTGCAACTCATATGCCTCTTGACTACTTTCTGGATCTCATTCTAATATTAAGTACCAGTTCATTGGCAAAACATTAGCACATTATTTTCACATGCCCCTCCCCTGTTAGCAGGAAAAAAAAGTTCCTTTCCTTCTAGACGACCTTATCATCAAACTTGGATCAATCCAGAATAACACCCACTAAAGCAAGACTAATCTTAGCGACCTTTTTAGAAGCTTCTCCAATAAATTAGATGAGTATAACAAGCAACGGAAGAAAGTACATTTTTTTACGATAACTATTCCAAGAAATGAGAACATAATAGGAAGAAAATATATTTTTACAACACAAATGATAAAGAGGGAAAAATGGTGAACGTGTCACAGAATTTGAAGAAAAGACGTGTAGAAACATCACCAGACCTACATGTCTAGAATGTTAATGCAATAAAATTTGTTTCTTGCAAGAAAATATGTATCAACCTTTTATCAAAAAACTGCATTTATGTGCTCAACAGTGACCATAACATAATGCAAATTACGGTCACATGAATACACAAACATTTATAATCAAAATAAATGGTAATGATGAAATGGAAATTAAACCAGTAAACATAAAGGCTGAAGATAATTTTTTTGTTTCTTTCTTGCAAATTGAAAAACTCTTCATAGCTGACTACTGTTTAAAAGCAACAGCACAACTCACTGCAACTCATATACCCCTTGACTACTTTCTGGATCTCATTCTTATATTAAGAGCCTGTTTGGTACGGCTTAAAATCCAATTAAAATTGAAAATATGGCCGTTATTGGGTTCCACCCGTCTAATAAAAGTCAACAATAACGGCTATATTTTCAATTTTAATCTCTACCACACACCCTTTAAGTACCAGTTCATTGGCAAAACATTAGCACATTATTTTCACATGCCCCTCCCTTGTTGGCAGGAAAAAAAAGTTCCTTTCCTTCTAGACGACCTTATCATCAAACTTGGATCAATCCAGAATAACACCCACTAAAGCAAGACTAATCTTAGTGACCTTTTTAGAAGCTTCTCCAATAAATTAGATGAGTATAACAAGCAACGGAAGAAAGTACATTTTTTTACGATGCTATTCCAAGAAATGAGAACATAATAGGAAGAAAATATATTTTTACAACACAAATGATAAAGAGGGAAAAATGGTGAACATGTCACAGAATTTGAAGAAAAGACGTGTAGAAACATCACCAGACCTACATGTCTAGAATGTTAATGCAATAAAATTTGTTTCTTGCAAGAAAATATGTATCAACCTTTTATCAAAAAACTGCATTATGTGCTCAACAGTGACCATAACATAATGCAAATTAAGGTCACATGAATACACAAACATTTATAATCAAAATAAATGGTAATGATGAAATGGAAATTAAACCAGTAAACATAAAGGCTGAAGATAATTTTTTTGTTTCTTTCTTGCAAATTGAAAAATAGAAGTATCGACTGATGACAAATTTTTAAAAAACAAAAGGAAGGAACTTGTACCTAACCTTATCCATGTACTCAGTATACCGCTCTCCAAAGGTCTCTAGCATCAAGGCCTCCTCTAATTTTGCCTTTTGCCCATAGTACATAACACAAACCGCAATGATAAACAGTGCACTCATTGATGCTCTGAGTGCAATGAAGTATGTAACAAACAGGAGCATTGTTGAAGCATAAATTGGGTGGCGAACAAACCTGTATGGCCCAAACTGGACAACAGCAGTGGGCACAACCACCTTCTCAGAATACTTGGCCAAATACAAGGTGGAGTGATACTGCATGAACACGGTCAACATGATCAAAAGCCAAATACCCACGTTGTTCCACCCACCAGGAATTAGATGCAGTTCTGTCCCTTCACGTGCTGCTAGCCAATGTCCAACCATCACTCCAATGCAAAACAGAAGCTTTTGCCAATTGGGCAGACTAATGTCCCACTTTGTATTGTGCTTCTTAAGATAATAATCGCCATATAACCGCTTTCGGACACTCACATTGAGGAAAAAGAAATAATGGTACACAAAAAAGAACACAAAGGGCCATCCTTCCAGAAAGCCATTAAAATGAGCAGGCGGGACTAATGTTAGCCAAGTGAAAGCTGAGGTAACGATGGCAAGTTGCTCTAGTACACTGGCTTCACCCCTTAAATGCTTGTTAAGGCTATAAAGACCATAAATCACAAGACTAATTGCTACTAACCATGGCCAAAACAACCACGTCCAGCTAAAATACATCCAGAAAAATGGGTTGAATAGTAAATTCAGACTCCATTTTGAAGCTGCAATTGCAATAGAGAATATCAAACACCACTTGCAAATGTCAACCGGCGTCAACTGCACAAGGGTTGATTTCAAAGACACAAAATTGAAATTTCTGAGACTTTCCAGCAAGGGGTTCTGTGAGTCAGCACCCGTTGCATCAGAACTCGAATACGAGCATCTGTGCAGGTGGAAATGATTAGTAACTCCAGAATTTGCAGCAGATAACGGTGATGGAAAACATGACTGTAAACGAAATGAATTGTCACAACTCTTCAGTGATAACCCAAGTCGGTTGCCGGACTTGTACGAAAGTAAGACAGAGCAATTTAAAGGGGTTCTGATAAGCTTAAGATTGTTCTGGGCAAGAGATTTTTTAACAGATAAATTTTTGTCTTCGAATTGTTTGTTGAAAGGTCTGAATGAGGTTACACAGTGTTTGGGCGAGAATGTAAACCCACAAGGTGTGACTTTTGAGCATACCAAAGAAGTGGCAGCTTCCATGGTGTATTAGTTGGTGTTCACGGTGAGAGCCGAGCAATGTGGGTGCTTACTTGTACATGAAAATCCGATCAGCAAACTGAATGGGTTTCTCTACTAATGTGAAAAGTGAAACTCCAATCAACTGTTAATGGCCATCTCGAATTCGAACAAAACAAATCGCTAGCCTAAAATATTCATGTCTTATCTGCATACAGGGGCAACTTTACAGGATGAATAAACCCTAGACAGCCAGTTTGGATCGGTGAAGAAGCAGATAAAATTGAGTACGAAAATTGCAGTCGCAGTCCTGAATCTTTGCACACTTTTGCACCCCAACCTTCACTTTTTGTTTGCCCCGTTTGGTATAGATTAGAAGTTTGCAAAAAAAAAAATTAGTCAAAATCGATAATTAATTTTAACCACATATTTTATAAAATTTACAAATTTTATTAATATTTATCAAAGTATATTAGAATTTTGATCATTAACTATATCAAGTACCATTAGGATGGCAAAATGTCTACATTGCTCCAAATGGGATCAAGATTTTATGGCGTGTCAAGAATGTATAGTTGAAAAATAGAAATAAAAAATATATTTTGAAATTAATGTAGCACAAACGGGGGCTAAATAAATTTAAAAGAATAAATATTAAAAAATAAGTGCTAAACGGAAATAAAATAATTTTTATCTACCTAAACTCCTATTACCACGAACACATAGCCTGATAGCCATATTCCTAGCCATCCTATTGCCCAGACCCCCAACCACCGTAAGCCCCCACCGTGCAAGCCAACAACCACCATGGCAACCCAATTTCTAAAAAAGCGAAATAATGTAAATAGATAATCATTCTAGATTATGTAATTCCATAGACGGCATAAGTTATTTAATGATCATTTTACTTATTTCTTTCTCAACATTGTTGCTATGTTCATCATTAAAAGTATGAATTTTTGAAATCTATACTTGATCGATTTATCATATCGATTAATAATGTGTACAAAATGTTCAAATCCAAACCAAGAGTGACACAATACTTGTCCATGGACATGCTTCTCCTTGTTTGAACGTGTGAAAGAAAAATAGCAGATATTGTGACTTTTTCATAATTTAAGGGGGGCATTTGTAAATTACCCTAATCTTTTGATGTGCAGGAATTTATCTTCATTACCACCCATTTTGAATTCTGCGGTCACTGAACTTGTAGTGAAATCTTAATTGAGTCATTAAATTTCAATTATCGTTTCTCAAATCGACGATTTTGCTTAATTGGTAGCCATATTGCTATGAACCTTTCACGCAATCACTTAACGACATGCCAATATACTACTACACCAACCCCTATTCGTAGTAAAAGTGTTAAAATTAACTAACATTTTAATCTAAAAACATTATCATAGCCTTCATTTTTGTGTCTATAATGCTATGTAGTGATTATGTAGAAGATTAATTATGATAGGAGTGAAAGTTAAATCAATTCAATCGGTTCAAGAGCAACAGGTGGCGAAATGTGACATAGTGGTGAAATTCAAAATTAACTTGAAGTGAACGATACCTTATTTGGTGTAGATTAAAATCGAATTTTTAGTAAATTTTGATAAAATGTATAGTGAAAAAGTTGTGGATTCTATTAAATATGTAATTAAAAGTAATAGTTAATTTTGGGATAATTGACGCAAAACGTCCATACCTTTCGTTTTTTTTACGCAGAACGTCCATACATTTTACATTTTTGGCGCAGAACGTCATTTTTCCTAATTATTGACCATTTTACCTTTCAATTTAAATAAAACAAAAAAGAAAAGAAAAGAAAAATAAAGAATAAATTGCAATATGTTCCTAAACATTTTTAAAAATGCAAATCAGTCCAAAAAAGATCATTTACTTCACATTCATTCTTAGGGCTATTCAAGTATTTGCAGACCCTCGGGCAGAGCTTTTGAAACGCAGGCAAAGGTGAATCTGAGTCATTGAGCTTCTTCACAATGTGGGCAATTATTTTTGTCAAGTGGGTCACGTAGGGATCCAAGGAGCACCGAATGCAATTTGAGGAGACTCTCCTTCTTCACGGCGGGTTTCGAATCATTGAAAATTTAGATAGAGAGTTGATAATTTTCTGTTTCAATTGGCTAAATGGGATGATAAAGAAGATGAAGCAGAAGATAATCTTGAAGGGGTTACTTGGTTAGGGGATTTTGTGGGTTTTGAGGATCTCCGTGAACTCATTTTGAAATATTGATAAAAGAATTAACCTACAACGTTTCATAAATTAATTCAATTTGATGGTGTGTTGTTTGGAGTGAATTGGGGCCATATTCCGTNGGTTAGGGGATTTTGTGGGTTTTGAGGATCTCCGTGAACTCATTTTGAAATCTTGATAAAAGAATTAACCAACAATGTTTCATGAATTAATTCGGTTTGATGGTGTGTTGTTTGGAGTGAATTGGGGCCATATTCCGTGTCGCATGGACCTGGGCAAAAAGTTTGTGGTGATTCGCGACCATGACGATGGCCGGAGGAGAGATTTTCGATAGGTTGCAAAATTTCGATTTGCTGGTTTTGATGCATGATTTTGGACGTATAAGTAGATGAAATGGGGAGTTCTTGGGTGGAAATTGTAGAAGATGTTGAGGAGATTAAGTTGGTAGTAATGACCGGCGATTTTGGTAGTCAGAATGAGGTGGAAATTGGGTCCATAAACGGCTGCTAGGAGCTCCCGAAGGTTTTTTTTTTGTTTTTTTAATATTTTTATAAGTTTTGGACCCATTTGCATTTTTAGAAAATTCTAGGAGTAAGATTGCAATTTATTCTTTATTTTTCTTTTCTTTTTTAAAAAAATGGAGGGTAAAATGGTCAACAATTGCGGAAAAGGACGTTCTGCGCAAAAAATGTGAAAGGTATGGACGTTTTGCGCCAATTACTCTTAATTTTGACTTAAGATTTTAATTTGATTTTATTCCATTCCAAAGAGGTGATTAATCTAATTGAAACAAATTGATATGATTTTTTATTTTAAATATTATTGTATTCTGTGTTTGTAAAATTTATCCTAGTAAAATTTGGCCATCAATGATTTTGTGTTTTGGGTCCGTCACTGTTAGTTTGTGTGACAAATTTTTCGATAAAAGTTAATAAAATATTTAGTTAAAAAATTGGTAAAAGTTAAGAATGATATGAAATGTGGTATTAAAATTAAAATTTATACCTTGTTTGATTTTATTTTTTTCAAATTACATTTTGATGTCTTTTCTTTTCAAACCACTTCTTTTAATAAAATAATATTACACGTAACTCAAAAACTTTTAATTCATTTTTAACCACACATTTCCCGTTAATCTATTATTCTAAAATACATTCTAAACAAAAATAAAAATAAAAATGGGGCTCAATATTATAAATTTTAGCAAAATTAAAATGTAGCCCCTATTTGATAGAAAATAAAATCGGACATTTGTAGATTTTGATAATTAAAAAAAAAATGAAATGGGTGGTTGAAAAGTTGTGAATTTCATGAAATATATTATTAAAATTAATTATTAATTTTGATTTAAATAAAAATAAAAATTTTAATTGTACCGAACAGGGAATTAATTGAATTATAAAATTTTAGCAATGTTTTTATTTTACCCATACATTCACCCCCTTTTCCAATGGGCTAACAGAGCATGTCTTGTTCTCCAAGGTGCAAAGGTCGACTCATTATAATTCCGTCCACAACTTTCTCACAGTAGTATTTGCCCAATAGGAACATTGACCAAAGAAAATAACACAATCCCTCCCAAGATTCCTTCCATTTTTTTTCCTCCTCCTCTGCAATTGATTTATTCACTATTTTTATTAATATATAATTTTCAGCAATAGATCGATTAATCATCCGTTTAGTTTAAATAATTCTTCACAGTAATTCCAAGAATGATATTTTCAACAATCAGTCGTTCATTATCTCGGTCTTCGCGTTCAAGTGTAAGATGCCATCTTTCTCTCATTTCTCTGTTAATGTATGTGTCGAAGAATTTGCTATTGTTTAAGCAGATTTTTATTTTTCATGTTTTTGGTTTTGGAATGTGCAGAATGTGATAAATGGATTTAATAGCGCAAAGGCCTTGTTAAGGAATCAGGAATTTTTTGGAGCTCCGCGTGTAAATAACTTTAAGAAAATCGATCAATTTGATGGAAAGATAGGGTTTTTGAGGGGTTATTCTGCTGCAATAGGAGCCAAAAAAGGGTCATTTTCAACTAATCATTTACCAGATTTGAATTATATTGTTGCAAACGCCAGACTCTGTAGATATTTCTCGAGTGAAGCTCCCAAGAAGAAAAGTAAGGGTATCCCTTTTTTTGTTTCTTACATCCTTTTCCCCTAGAAAATGCGGGTGCTAAAGGTTGAACCTTTTTATTTTATATGTTGGTGCATTTTTATTGACAGATTATGAAAACTTTTACCCCAAAGAGAAGAAGGAAATCCCGAAACAAAAAGAACAGAAATCCGACTCCAAAGGTCGGCGATTCTCTTCTCTCTCATTTCGTACTTTATTAATTCTACTAGAATTAGATAGTCTGAGCACAGGGTAAACATTTTTAGTGAAGCATTATTGTTATGCTGAGATTGCTTTACACTTATGATTAGAGCTTCTTAAGGTCGACACTAGACATGTCCCAACCACGTAATTGTGCAACCTTTAGACTAGTTTATTCTCAATTGGTATCACGTCTCTCGTTGATTTATTTTGTCATTTCTTATCTTTTCTATTCTAGTATGACTGCACATCCATCTTAATATTATGGTTTTCACTTCTCAGTGCATTACACTAATTCAGTTTTGTCCTTTAAGAGACCAACAACAAGTGATGTAAAGTATAACAAGTATAGTGAATGTCTTATAGAACAGATCTTTTAACTATATTTAGATCTTCCTATCATATAGAATTTCAGTGACATATCTCCATCTAAAGAACTACTACTTGGGACATAATGACCCATGAGAGGGATTTCAACTGTTCAACACTACCCTAATTTCTATTAGCACTAAAGTAACATTGTACATAGTCCATCTCAGTTCTACTTAAAACTAAAACCTTTATACTGTAAAGTATTTGTCTAAAGTTTTAACCTACTATTTTACCCTCTTGTAGTCTCGTATAGTGAAGCTATGCTATCAATAAATTACATATACCAAGAAGTTTAATCTTCAATATGTCTTACAATCTCATTTATGATTGGAACAGAATTATAAACATAAAGCAAATCCTTGATGCTGCCTTGATACGAGCTTACACCATGAAATTCTAATGCTACCATCACTCCATCTTACACTCTCCATTGCACATATCCTTGATGAATATTTATATATCTAATAGTTTTTCTTTTTCTAACACCCACCATAGAACTTCTCTAGAGTCTACACAACCTATCTCATGTTTATTCCTTTTTTTTTTTTGTTAAACGATAAAAACCATGTGCGGAATCATGTTTCTTTTCTATGTATCTCTCCATCATTCTCCTGAGGAGACATGCCTGCTATAGTAGATTTCAGTGGCATTATGTCACATTAATTCTCCGATACCTACACAATCAAAACACTTGAAATAGTTAGTACATATTACGGTGGTTAATTCATCGATCTCAAGTAATTAACGTTGCAGAAATTCATCGAGCAAATCTGATAGACTCCCATCAATGTGGAAGGACCTAGAAGAATTGAGAAGCTTATTCAGTTAGAACACATTCAGTTAGGGGCAGGGGTATTGTGGAGAATAGGGTGAGATATGTTGCCTATAAACATAATAAGGGGGGATGTGGGATAGTCATTCAGTGATTAGTGGTCGATTTAGGGGGAGAGATCTAAGCCTCTCGAATGCTTGGAATTGTTACTTTCTCTAGTTCCTATTTCAATGAATAACCAATCAGTACTCTGTTGAATTCTCGATTACAATTTCATTCTCAATAAATACATCAATCTGCACCATAATTACAACCTATCCACCAGGCAAAGCAGCATCTCCAAAAGCAGAGCAAACCATCATTTGAATCAAAGCAGCAAGGGATCCTATCAAAATCTTGTTCAAGTTTTTTCCCAATTATTAGACATTTTGGTGCAGCCTGCTGATCAGTAATTGATTTTTAAAGTAACCATGTCTTGTTGGAAAGTGGGTGTGATTTACGATTTGCATTATCTAGAAATTGTTGTTAGACGTTGACTCGTGAATGTTTCTTGTCTTACATTTTGGTTCTGCAGTTATTAAGGTTTAGGCTTGATTTACCATTATACTATAACAATTGAAGATTAAAAACTTAACTATTGCAAGGTTCATTGTTATACGTGTAGATGGCCTCAAAGTTCTATGAAAGACACTGTGTTTGCTTAATTTTGTATTTTTCTCCTAATTCTACTTCTTCAATCTCAGAGGAAGCAAATTCAAATGATCGTAGCAATTTTTCGGAAACTTTTATGAAGAATTTACAAAATATCATTGCTCCATTCCTGGTCATTGGGTTTATCTTGTCAGCATTTTCATCTACTCCCCATGAAGAGAAACAGGTAAACTGTGTCCCTTTATGCATGTTTCTGAACAAGTTTTAGTTAATTTATTTAATGTTCTTGGAAGACCTCCTAAGTCCTACGAATTCATATTATTAGTTGTCTGTTGAAGGACAAAATGTCTTAAGATGAGGGCAACATAAATGAGTATGTTAAGATGGATGAATGGTTATGTAAGAATGAAATTATAAGAAATGGTATATACGCTCGTTAACAAGCAGATGTGGTATGGATCGAGGATAAATATAGTGTAGGGCAAACTTAGGTGGTTGGGACATGTCTTGTGAAAGTTGAAGCTCCCCTAAGGTCAGTGCTATCTCATTAGAAGATGTTAAAAGAGGAAGGGGGTGGAGCAAAATTAATATGGCTTGTTGTGGTTACTAAGGATAATAGTTATTTTAGATCTTTCACCAGAAGTAGCAGTAAAATAAAAAAAGCAACGAAAATTGATTTATGTAGGCAACTCCAAATTTATTTCGATAACAATTTAGTTTTTGGGAAAATTGCAGCCACGGTACTAAGCATTTCCGATTTTTGCAGACTTTGCCCAAATCTTTGTTTTGTGTCACCCACGGTACCAAACCTTTAAAAAACTCGCGCCTACAGTTCCAATGGACGGTTTCCGTCCAGTTCACCAAGAATAGTAGATTTTAAAAGGGGGCAAAATAGTAAGTTTTCTATTTAATATAAAAAATAATTAAAAAGGAAAGTTACCATTTTGCCCCCTTTTAAAATTTGGTCAAATCTACTATTCTTGGTCAAATGGACGGAAACCATCCATTTGGACTGTAGGTGCGAGTTTTTTAAAGGTTTGGTACTGTGGGTAGTACAAAACAAATGTTTGGATAAAATCTGCAAAAATGGGAAAGATTTGGTATCGTGGCTGCAATTTTCCCTTAGCTTTTTGTTGTCCAAGTCCCGTGACTTCTAAATGAAAATCTCATTTGCTTGAGACGGGTCAAGCAATTTGTTTTCCCCTATGTTGCTCGGACTCTTCAAAAATGGAGAAGTATCCGTGTCGACACGACATGACACAGATATTGATATGGGTCAGATACTTGGTCTTGCACTCGGACGCGGCAGCAGAGAAGCCAGTGGAGGGCGTGGAGAAGACAGCGGCAACAAATCCATTTATTTTGAGTCTTGTGGTAGTATTTTGTAGAAATTTATGGAGGATGTTACGGGAATAAATGAGAAGAAAACGGCCAACTGGAGCATGGTAGTAGAAATTCTGCAGAAATAAGATGATAAGATGGAGAAGACGATAGGTTTAGTTGGGTGTTAAATGGACTTTTGTTAAGCCCAATGAATAAGTTAGGTTTAGTCCTTTTTTGTGGGTGTTTAATGGGCTTTTATCAAGCCTAATGAATAAGTGAGGAAATTATGTGGTTTCAAAAGTCAACAATTTATACTACCAAAAATTGGGAATTGTCTCGGTCAAATTTTATAATTTATTGTAAGTGACGTGAGTTATTATTTTATTTAAGATAAGATTAATTTAATATTTGATTCTAAATTTGTTTGATTCAATAGTTCAAGTTAAACTTATCCATTTTTAGTGATTTAAATATGTTAGAAAGTTTTAAAGGCATTCACGATAAATATATTACGGGCGA
>CAIGRS010252044.1:0-12982 GCA_903798395.1 Fraxinus floribunda
CCTTATCAGGATCATACACAAATATTGTCGTTTTACAAAAGTCAATCTCAATTCGAGCCAATGTTTACGAGTACATACCAGAAAAAATGCATGTGTACAGTCATGCAATTTCCTTCCATATGATGGTTTCACAACTTCAAGAACATCTCCTTGTGGACATCATCTAATGCTTCATATACTTTTTCCATATTCGACACGTTAGAACGTGTTGTAACCTTCGCATCACAACGATCACCAATGTTGTATATATACTCCATCCTGCAAATAACATGAAACTATTAGTAACTCAATTAGGAGAAAAGGAAAGGAAATACAGAAGTTACCGGCTTTGAAAATTTTGTACAACACATGCACAAGTTATCTGTTTTTTGGTAGATAATACTCTAGAATGCATCATCCAGTTATTTATTGTAATTACTAAAATCGGAATATAAGAACATTCAATTCTACTTGGTTACAGAATATTTCTCCCTGACTTATTGTCAATGCCCTATTGGATATATTTTAAATTTTATTCGTATTTTTAAAAGGCAAGTAAATGAAAAAAAGGAACAACAATGGGAGATATTTTAATTCTCGTCACACATCTCAAATATCTCTAGCAGCGGGACGGGGCAGTATAAATAAATGGAGCAACAATCACCAGAAATAGAAAGTAAATTCAGATTTTAAATGGAAAGATGATTTATATCAAATTAATAATTTCACTTTCATGAGGAAACAGACAAAATAATAATTCAAGTTTGAAAAGGAAATTAGGGGAAAATTGAAGTCCATAATTTAGAAATTCAAAGTTCATATACCACGAGGGCCCCGAAATCAACCCTATATTTATTTGTCTATGAATATCTATGTACACATTATACATCTTTTACAATGTATATTTTCATAGAACAAAAACACACACATTGAGCCCCCAACTTGAAAGAATAAGCAAGGAAGATAAGTGATGGCCAAAACCCGCATGGTTTTCACAAAGAATGGACTCACCAGGCCTAAGTAACTATATTACTTTAAAACAGTTCTACATTGATTATACTAAATTCATTTTGGAAAGAAAACTCAAAACTCAACTCTGAGCATAAAATTGTTTTCATAGAACCCAACTTTGTAAACTGGACATAAAATTGGAGAGTTAGTCATTCTAGAATGTATTTTTCCAACATCAAGCTACTGAATTCCTTCATAAAATCCCATAATGTTCTTTACTATTTTAATTTTTGGGGAATTCTCCTGCAACAGAGGTCATATCTCACAAAAAGTTCACCATTTCCAGATTTCCTCTGCATCCCAGGCACCATCAAACTGCTTAGGCGTATGTACAGGAATTTTGGAAATAGTCAGTAAACAACTAGCAAAAAAACAGGATTGTAAGTTACGTGAATGTGCAAAAAAAAAACTTCTATTAACTAATCATAGAGCCAAGGTTACAAAAGCCAATAAGATGCAAAATCGTAGTGTGAATAAGATTCTTTTGAAGAAGCCACGGAAGGATTAAAATAATCTTGAAAAACAAAGAAATGAATTGATTAAGCACGCTCTTAATTAAAGAAGAAGTATGACTTTCCTTATGAATATACACCTGTAAAGAACAAATAAATATCCAGTAAGGTCCAAAAAAACAACAACCATGAAAAATCACCCAAAAAAATGTTTAAAATTCACAATAAACAACAACCAGCAATGTAGAGGGACAACTGATTCGTGTGCAACTATCTTGACTCAATAATTTGATATACCAAAGTCATTGGAAAAAAGTAATTCTTGTATATTTTTTTTACAATAGAGTACTTACCAAGATAGTTGAAACCAAAATAGAGCTTTCACAATTAATCCCGTTCTTCTTCTTCGTTGTTTCTCGTTGATGCCGCTTACTCTTGGCTTTGTTGATGCCGCTTCTTCTTTGACTGATTTCAATTTGATAGCCGTTTATTTGTGTNTTTTTTTACAATAGAGTACTTACCAAGAGAGTTGAAACCAAAATAGAGCTTTCACAATTAATCCCGTTCTTCTTCTTCGTTGTTTCTCGTTGATGCCGCTTACTCTTGGCTTTGTTGATGCCGCTTCTTCTTTGACTGATTTCAATTTGATAGCCGTTTATTTGTGTACAAGGTTGAAGGGTACGAATGAAAAATAGAAAAGGAAAGCTTTTGTTTTTATTTTTTTAATAGAAGAAATTGGTCAAAGGACAAAAAAAAAAAAACATTTGGTCGGGTAAAAGGCTAAATGCCACCATTCTCACAAAAGACCTACTGTTCTCTAAGCTTAGCCTAACGTTGGATTGCGCACCAGATGGTTTACACGCACAGAAAAATAGCCAATTCCCAAACCCCGATCGAATTCAATCCCTCCTGGACCTCCACTCTCCGCCTCTCTATTTCTCCCTGTCCATAGTTATGCCTTTATCTACAATACCATTTGAATTTCTGAGAATATGTTAAGTATTTTGCACAAAGTATTAACTTTTACTGATTACAGGAATGCCCATCACCAAATTTAACAGAAAGCACCTTACTTTGAAGCTCTTTTCAATCCCATGTAAGTCACACTGTTGCCCTTACTCTTCAGCTCTTTCCAAACCCTCCGCTAATACTGATTATGATATTCACAATTCACAATTTTTTATTGAACCCTCTGTTTCCCGTAAAATTATTGAGCCACCCCAAGATTCTGGTCTTGATTTTGAAAAAGATCCTCCAATTCCTGATAAAATATTCAGAGACGCCCCAAAGTCGGGGTCTTACAGACGTGGTGACTCCACATTTTATTCCCTTATTGAGAATTATGCCAAGTCTGGGGATTTCACGTCCGTGGAGATGGTTTTTAGTAGAATGAAACGGGAAAGAAGAGCTTTTATTGAGAAGAATTTTATTGTGGTGTTTAGGGCTTATGGGAAAGCACACTTAACAGAAAAGGCAGTTGAGCTGTTTAGTAGAATGGTTGATGAATTTCAATGTAAACGAACGGTTAAGTCCTTTAACTCGGTTCTTAACGTGATAATTCAAGAAGGTTTGTATAGTCGTGCAGTGGAGTTCTATAATTATGTCATTGTTAGCACACAGAATATTTCCCCTAATGTATTGACATTCAATTTAGTTGTTAAAGCATTGTGTAAATTAGGATTAGTTGATAGAGCTATACACGTGTTCAGGGAAATGCCAGTTTGGAAGTCTGTACCAGATGTGTACACATATTGCACATTGATGGATGGGTTGTGTAAAGTGGATAGAATTGATGAGGCAGTGGCTCTGTTGGATGAGATGCAGATAGAAGGATGTTTCCCGAGCCCAGTGACATTTAACATCTTGATCAATGGGCTTTGCAAGAAGGGGGACTTGGCTCGAGCAGCAAAAATTGTGGATAATATGTTTCTCAAAGGTTGCGTTCCAAATGAAGTGACATATAACACTCTTATACATGGGTTATGTCTCAAAGGGAAATTGGACAAGGCAACCAATCTTTTGGATAGGATGTTGTTGAATAAATGCATTCCCAATGACGTTACGTATGGGACTATTATAAATGGACTTGTTAAGCAAGGAAGAGCTGTTGATGGTGCCCGAGTATTGTTGGCCATGGAGGAAAAAGGGCACAGTGCGAATGAATATGTTTACTCAGCCCTAGTTAGTGGATTGTTCAAAGCGGAAAAACCTGAACAGGCTGTGAGAATGTGGAAGGAGATGATGGGAAAGGGATGCAAGCCCAATACAGTGGTTTATAGTGCTCTTATAGATGGCTTATGTCGGGTAGGAAAGTCAAATGAAGCAGAAGAAGTTCTTTCTGAGATGATTAAAATGGGTTGCAAACCAAATGCTTATACGTACAGCTCTCTCATGAGGGGGTTCTTCCAGACCGGGAACAGTGATAAAGCACTCCTTGTGTGGAAAGAGATAGCTGATGAAGATTGTATGGAGAACGATGTATGTCAAAGTGTACTTATCAGTGGGCTGTGCAAGGATGGGAAACTGAAAGAGGCTCTGATGGTTTGGAAGCATATGTTTGGTAAAGGACATACACCTGATGTTGTGGCTTATAGTTCAATGATTCATGGTCTCTGCATTGCGGGGTCAGTAGAACAGGGCTTAAAATTATTCAACGAGATGCTATGCAAAGAGTCTGATTCCAAACCTGATGTAGTTACCTATAACATTCTTCTTAGTGCTTTGTGCAAACAGGATAGCCTTTCTCGCGCCATCGATCTTTTAAATAACATGTTGGAGCAAGGATGTGATCCTGACTCAGTTACATGCAACACTTTCTTGACTACTTTAAAGGAGAAGCTAAATCCACCACAAAATGGTAGTGAGTTTCTGGATGAGCTAGTGCTACGGTTATACAAAAGGCATCGTGTTACAGCAGCTTCCAAAATTATAGAAGTGATGCTTCATAAGTTTCTTCACCCTAAAGCCTCCACCTGGGAAAAAATTATTCGTGAATTTTGTAAACCAAAGAAGATTCAAACAGCCATTGACAAGTGTTGGAATGAATTATTTTAGCTGATTTCAGAGATGCGGCTTCTTTGATCACTACTTTCTTTTCATGCCAAATTGTCATGCAATGTATTTTCTAATGTTCACTATAAAATGGGGGGCAGATTCACTGGCTCCTTTTATGACATCGAATGTTCATGGAAGTTTTATGTTTTTGTTCTTACTACTGCTACATAAATCTCCAGGGCTTAAAGAGTACTGCAAGGCTGCTGCTGCTGAATAATTCCACCCCCCCACCCCCACCCTCCAAGTCGGGTAGTTCCTAAGTATTATACCATTCTTCTAGACGTGAACAAAATGGAAGGCATTCTTTTTGAGGTAATCCTACCTTTATATAAATGCATGCTGTGCTGAGAATTTTGATGCAAACAAGCCAAGCATCTGTGATTTAGGAACACACATGATTGATTAATAGGGATTTTATTCATGTGTAGCCATTATTCTAGAGACTCTTCAGAAAGCAATTTTGTATTGGGCCATTTACATTAAGATTCTTTGATCAGGTGATTTGAAAGTTGGTTTTCACATCTACTTCGTTATCTAGTACCAATTTAGTATCAAATCATGATTTTTATACCGTATTGAAATGGATTTTAACCTTTCCAATACAGCAATTTATGCTGCTCTATTTTGTTAACCACATTTTTTTTCAAAGAACTGTGGACTTTGTTAACCTTCTTATCTGAGAGTCATACAGGTACGATCAGCAAATTTGGTTATGAATCATCACCTTTGTCGTCGCCTGAAAATTTATAGGGGTCCTGAAGTATTTTCAAGATTTTGAAATGGTTGTGAATATTTAAATACTTCAAAAAAGAAGATAGTCGAACACAAAATTTCTTTCCGAGATATATGTTTGAGGAGTTTGATAATATGTTGCAAGCTGAGGTAATATCCCTTTCGCCATTAAACCGTCTCTTTTCTTTAGCTTAGTTATATTGTGCTTTGGCAACTACGTGTAATTCACATTAAATTTAATCATTCACCTGAGTTGGGGCTGTATAATTAGTAATTCATTAAACAGCTATATTGTATTTAGAAGGTAAAATTCCTTCACGCATCATGCAGATATGTGCAGTAAATTCAAATTTGTTTCACAATACCTCACTGAACTAGCTTAAGCCATGAAGTGCGTTCATTTTAGTGCAGTAGTAAAATTTTCTTTTAGAATATAGTATCACAGCTGGACTAGGTTTGCAACAAAAGACGGTGAATGGTTACTTGAGAATTAATTTCATTCTCATCGTATCACTTGATTTCTAATTTCTTTATCACCATTGTTGAACTTGCTATTACAGAAATATATTCTGAAAGCATTTGTTAAAGGAGAACAAGAGATTGATAGTTTTACGGTCTTGGTTGCTCTACTCCATCTTCTTCTGGAGATTTTGAAGATTCTGTTTTGATTTGCTGATGAGCCATGTCATAAGTAGCATGGAGGCCGAAAAAGATGTAGTATACTAACATTATAACTGTGCAGATGCCAAACCTTATGAAAGTTCGAGCTCCTAACGATCCCATGAGAAACAAGTTTATTGCAATTGACAAGGACGGGAACCATGGAACAAGTGGAACTCCCCAGACCTTTGGTCTTCGTTCTTGTGGCAAAAGCACTGCAATCCCCATAGTCCCGAAGAACCAAATAGGAATAGTAATGGTGTAACCGATCCATCCTCTAGGGTTTAATCCCCAGTAAGCAGAAGTGCCCATGGAGGATGCAATGATGAGCAATAAAAAAATAACCAACTTCAAGAGATTTGTTCTGGGAGTGACTCCTACTACGTAGTACCTCCTCACCAGAAGTGCAACAGCCATCATCATGAAGATAAAGAGTGTGCTCACAGATAACAAACTTGCCAAGACATCCAAGCTAGAAAAAAAGGCAATACAGGCGCTCGAAATGGTGATTAGAAGTGTAGCATATATGGGGGTTCCTGTCTTTGGATGGACAAGTGCAAAAAATGGTGGAATCATGTGGGCTCGTGCAATATGAGTAACATAACGTGCCTGCCCAAGAGCTCCTACCAGAAGAACTGTGGTCATCCCCTTGAGAGCTCCAAGGGCAACCAGGTATTTAGCCCAGTGCATTCCCACATTCTGAAACGCGACAGAGTAAGCTGCATCACGGTCTATATCTGTATACTTCTGCATCAGGGTCAATGAAAGTGCCATCAAGCAATATATCACAGTGATCAACGACATTGAACCTAGCAATCCTAATGGTATGTCTCTTGATGGATTTCTTGTTTCCTCTGCCATGGTTGCAATGGTGTCAAATCCTCCATAGGCGAAGTACACAATTGCCGCCGCTTGGAAGACCCCTTGGGCACCATGAGGCAAATAGGGTTTCAAATTGGATGCATTGCCATGAGCAAATCCTGCAATTATCACAAATAAAATCACCAAAGTATTTATTGCTGATGCAATCCAATTTATGTAGGAAGCTCTCCTTGCACTGGCCATTGCAATTGCTGATGCAATTGCGAGAACTCCAACAGCAATCGGATCCAAAAGGTTGTATCCGTCCTTTAGACTTGTATGTATTCGTAACGAGTTGGGAGGACGGTTCAAAAGACTTGTGAAGTATGAAGTCCAAGATCTAGAGACAGCTGCACCTCCGACAATTGATTCAAGAAGTATATTTCCAGCTGCTATAAAGGCTGCAAGGTCTCCTAGTTCTACTCTCAGGTAAGCAAATGATCCTCCAGCCACAGGAATTTCTATTGCAAATTCGGTATAGCAGAAAACAGAGAGCATTGCAGAAATGCCTGAAGCAACATATGATAAGACAATGGCTGGGCCTGCATGATCATGTGCTTCTTGGCCAGTAAGTACAAAGATGCCAGCTCCAATGACTGCACCGAACCCGAACCAGATGAAGTCCCACCAGTTAAGGCAACGTTTCATTTCATTCTCGCTCTGTTTTCGAAGTTCCACAATCTCCTGTGCATCATCGGACCTACTTACAAGGCGGTCCTTGAATCTTGAAGCTGTCTGTGATAGGGCAGATCGGTAGTTACTCCAATCTTCAAAAGATTTTTCCGGGAAGAAATCTTGTTTGCTCCATCTCCAATAATTTCTTGAATGAATCTTTTCAGCCATGTCTTCAACTGAGCTCATTTCTGTTCTATTTTTCTTTTCTTTAGGTCACCTTGTTTTGTCAATTGGACACCTGTTATATGACTTATCGCTCTACTCAAGTGATTGGGATTGGAATTATTTTATGTGAAATATAAATCATTTTCTTGGGGGTAAAAATAAAATAAAAATCAATGGCCACTGTACTTCCAAAGTTTCTCACCCATCACTGAATTTTAAATTTTTTCTGAATAGTCACAGTACTTTGAAAGTTGTTTCCCCAAGTCACTGAACTTACTTTTCACTATTCTTTCAAATCTGTTTCTAAGCAATCATTGTACCTTTAAGGTCCGTTCGGTAGAGATTAAAATCGGATTAAAATTGAAAAATTAGAGTCTGTTTGGTAACAATTAAAATTGAAAATTTGGCATTTATTGAGTCTCACTCGTCTAATAAAAATCAATAATAATGGTTAGTTTTTCAATTTTAATCTGATTTTAATCTCTACCAAACAGGCTCCTAGCCGTTATTGTTAACTTTTATTAGACGAGTGAGATCAAATAACTGCTATATTTTCAATTTTAATTGAATTTTAATCCATACCGAACGGAGCTTTAATGTTCCTTTCCATTATAACTCTAGATTATTCGAAAAACTAAATATGGACTGCTTTATGTGTACACAAGTGTGTACATATGGATTGACATAATGTGAGTGTGGTAAGATCCACGATACTGTAGCATTGCATGGGTCTTACTTTACTCACATTATGTCAACATCTATGTACACATATCATTGTCCATTAAATATTCTATTTGCCTCATCATCGAAATTTTCAAAAGGAAACTTACCCTCTGTTTGGTACACATTAAAATTTTCATTCTCATTCTTCTACTCATTTTCAACCATATATTCTTCAATAAAATAATATTTTTCATCACATCAATAATTTTTCATTCTTTTTTAACTACACATTCTCGATCAATGTACTATTCCAAAATACATTCTTTCAAAATAATGTGGTTCAAACACACCCTTAGTAAGAATTAAAATTTAGATTTTAATTTAAATCAAAATTAACAACGAAATTTATTCATATGTTTTATGGGGTACAGAACTTTACAACCACACATTTCATCAATTTTTATCAAAATATACGAAAAATTTGATTTTAATCCTCACCGAACAGGGGCTTAGTAATGGATGGAAAGCAATGTTGAAATTATCTTCACTGTTCAATTATTTTAAAACTTTAGGGACGGTTGAGAAATAATGTGGAAAATATAGTGAACATCGAGACTTTTAACCCCATTTGGTTGTATTTTACCTTTAGATATTTGTGAGAGATGGAATCAGCAAGTTGTTGGACAGCTGAATCTCTTATCGTGGTGAGAACATAAATTTTGTTTTTTTGTGTAGAAGTCTTTGATGAGAGTTGGTTATCAACCGGTGTGTCATTTCATATTTAATGTAAAACGGACAGCCGAATGGCATCTTGATGGTCGATAGCTGCCTCTCTTGGACTTTTCCATTGAATGGGATGGGTTAGGCACAGCGTGACTTCAATTTTGTAACTTTCCATATCCCTATTTTCGAAATTGGACATAACATCAAGATCTGCACGTTCCTCCGGGCCATAGTCGAGGACCATTATTTTGAGGGACTATATTTTGATATTCGGATATGCCTAGTTGATTTTCAGATTAACCCTGTGAACTCATTTATGTGTGTGTACTCATCTCCACTGAACTAGCTAGAAGATATCGCTTCGGGACAAAGCATTAAAAGAAAAGGACCGGGAAACAAATCGAGATCGAATTTACTGGAGATGTGAAAGTCCCGGTTGCAGTAAAAACATCCTGCAGAATTGATGGTTTTGAAACCAAAAAGTTTCGTTTTTCACTAATGCAAAAATTGAAATCCAGTAATCTGACATTTCCACAACCAACCAGACAAGGTTGATAACAAGAAGCAATTGTATTACAGCAACAAGTCATTATATAATTCTTGGAAATCATACAAAACGAAAACATAACTAAAAGCAGCAGTGAAATGGTTCTTGAAAACAAAGGAGAATACAGATATTAAGAGGCATCGGCAGCAGGTTGGGTCACTCCAAACTTCACTAACAACTTACTCAAGGCCCCTGGTGAGCAGACCTGATACTTCACTTTTCCATTAGAAAGGAAAACCTCAGCCAGTTCGAGTTTCTCTGAAGTAAGACTAGTGCTGTCCATTGTCTTACTGAGTACCTTCAGAGCAAGTTGAACAGCTTCTTCCCTCGTGATTTCATCCTTGTAGTCCTGCTTAAGCATTGATTGAGCTGCCTGATTGTTTGATCCAATTGCTGCAGCCTTCCAACCACTGTAATTTCCACTTGGGTCACTCATGTAGAGCTGGAACCCATAATTTTTATCCCAGCCTGCAAAAAGGAAAGAGACACCAAATGGACGGAGCCCACCAAACTGAGTGTAGCCTTGCTTGGTGTCGCACAAAGACTGAACTAGTTGTTCAACAGGCATTGGTTCTTGGTAAGCATAGGTATATCGCTGAGCTTGGACTCTGGCAGTGTTAATAAGGATGTTGGCATCAGACATAATTCCAGCCACAGCACATGCAACATGGTCATCAATCTTGTACATCTTCTCTGTCGATGCCGAGGTCTGTAGAAGCTTGGAAGTCACTTTCTTTTCACCAACCAACACAACCCCATCTTGGGACAATATTCCTAGGGCACTCCCTGCATTCCCAATGGCCTCCATTGCATACTCTACCTGATAGAGGCGACCTTCAGGAGAGAAGATTGTAGTACGACTGTCATACCTTCGAGACATTCCGTATTCTGAAGTGATTATATTTCAATGATTAGATCAGTGTCATGACTAAATTGACCATGAACATTCATATTCCAAAGAAATCAGAATAATCATCAATGATGCAGTAAGATCGCCGCCAGAAATCAGAATAATCATCATCGATAAAGTTTGAACAACAATTTATTTGAGAGCCAGAATCCATAAACATTTTGTTGACCATCATTATTGGCAATTTTCAAATTGACCCACAGAATGGGTCCTAGCTCCATGGAATGAAAGCATGTTATGTGCAATAAAAAATGAGTCAATTAGTGAACAACTGAACACAATAGAATAATGTCAATTTAATTACTTAGTCAATGCTAATGGAAGTCAAGTAGTTTATAGCAAGAGGTCTAAATCTTACTTGCTATGGGCATAGCAGCATAGCGAATTATTTTCACTCATTGAAACATTTGTTCTGACAGTAAGATTATTTTTAGACAACAGGTTCAGAATTTGTCTATTTTTCTTTGATAAGCTAAAAGCAAGCTGCAAGCGAATAAACTAAGCAGAGACGAATAATTTTAGGAATTGTAATTTTGAAAAACAAAAACAAATGTAAATCCGCCTTACAGTAAGTTCAATTGGATCTTTGTTATGAAAAATATTGACTAAAAGATCATTTTGCAGTAAAGAGGCTCCTTATCATTAAAAATAGTTCCCCAGTCTTTCTCATTTTCAGCATGAAGAAGAGAGGAGGGGAAGGTCCCTTAATATAGTAAGTAAAACAAGATATAAATCTAACAAAATAAGACCTGTGTATTATAGGCTGTAACAGAATAGGTCAAAGTTTAAACATGTAGTCATGGAAAATAAGAAAAAAGTTTGTTCAGATATTAAAATAAGCTATGAATTATACACAGCTCTTGCATGAATCAATACTAATGACTTCAACTTTCAGACAAAAATAATTAAAATAACATAAATTATGTAAATGTAAATGCATATCTCATTAGTACAGGAAATATAAATGTAAAACTAAATATATTATAAGCCCTCCAGAGGCACCAAAGACAATAGATAGCTGTACTTATTGATATGAGTCACGTAAAGAGATGCAAGAAAGTTATCCTTCAAATTGTCTAAAACAAAATGCAACAAAAGAAATTTCAACCATTCTATCCAACAAACACTTTTACCCTAAGTGCATGTTTGATTACACATTCTTCTAATAAAATAATTTTGCACGTAAACCTAAAAAAATATCCACTTTTTAACCACACGTTCTCAAAAAATTCACTATAACAAAATTTATTCTCCCAAAAAATGGACTCAAATAGAGCCTAAAAAAACGTAGCTTCAAATTAGTTAGTTAATGCTAGAAATTGGATGATTTAGGCCCATAATATTAACATGTGCCTAAAACACTCTTTTGAGGTAGACTGTACCAGTTTGTTTGAGTAAAACAGGTAAGGAAAAGCACTGCACTAAGTTGCAGGGGTGTGGGAGTTATGGTGACTCTCAGTCAATGACTTTGCATTTCCAAAACGGAAAATTATAATAAGAAAAGAGGAAAGATTTTGGAAAAAGCATTAAAATACAAGTTCAGATACCATAATCAAAACCAATGTATGCAAATGCAACCTGTCATTTTGGTAAACATCCTTTCATGTAAGAATATACACGAGGAGGCACATAGAAAGATAGCTGATTGCAGGGGCAAACAAATGAGGACAAACTTTTCTATATCAACATTAAAGACAACTGAATTTTCTATATAAAACAGTAATGAAATCATGCTCCCCCCACCCAAATTATTGACACGTCTTCCCCCATATCCAAGTTCCAAATTTTCAATTTCTAAATTGACCTTATAGATCTCTTTTCCAATAATACATAAATTCTCGGTTTTTCTTCAGTGGGTTTTAAAATTTAAGCAAAGAACCAGCACTAATCTTTCCAGCAACAAATTGGGGCTGAGGATCTGGATAGAAACATTTTCCTTTGAACCCCAACAAATACAATGCAAAGATTTTTCAAACAACAATCTAAACCAACAGCGTTTAATATCAATCTCCTCATTGTTTGGGCTCCAACTATAAATTTAGATTAAATAAATATTAACTTTTCATCTAAAACTATGAAATACTTCAAAAAGAATTTTTTTTAAAAAAAACCCAAGAGCCCTCATACATCGTGTTGTACAGTCCTATCATTTAATTAGTTTAGTTCGCTGCTCCCTAAATTGAAATTTAAAAATCTATCACGGGAAGAAGAAGGAAAAAAAAAGGATGACGTTCATAAAATCATAGCTATAAAGGAACAAGAGAGAATCAAGAAAAATAACACGTATACAGAGAGCGAGAGAGAGTACCTGATTCAGGATCTGAAGAGTGGAAGCGTGGTAAGTGTACAGAGCATGAAGGATTTATTTGAACAGGCCTTTCTTTTCTTTTTGTTCAAGCTTCTACCTAGGGCTGGGCAACGGGTGGGGTCTGGCCCATTTTTGCCCAAACCCGACCCGACCCGAATTTACCTGTTTTGGGCCGTTTTCCAAATCGAACCGGCCCGTTCGTTCACAGAACCCGAACCGGGTCGGTTCGGGCCGGTTTACAA
>CAIGRS010252057.1:0-13003 GCA_903798395.1 Fraxinus floribunda
TTTCCTACTAAAACGTAAAATGATATAAGTACAGGAACATATTGCAAATACTTGGTATAATCGTACATAAGTTAACTATAATATTGGAGACGATGTATATAAACGATACACATATGATCTCTTTAAGATTTTAAATCAAGTAGTTCAACATCATATCAGAACATCTGAACATGCAAATGTCTCAAGTTCAAGTCTCGCTGTCACCCATTTAATGAATTTGTTGTATGTATTAGGCTTTGATGGAAAAAACAAAATATCGCCTACATAATACTTCTCATGTTTTTATATTAAATGGCTCAACATATCATGAAATTTTTTATTTTGGATGAACTTTTGAAAGGATGAGTTCTCAAGTGCATCTTTCATACCGTCCCCCCTCACCAAAAGAAAAGCGCAGAAGAATAAATAGGCATAAAGAGAAAATAAAGAAGTACCTTGTCATTGTATACACGAAGTCTCTCTCTTACAACATCTTCTGTATCATCAGAACTAGTTATAAGCTTTAGAGCACAATGAGGAGGAGGAGGAAGTAGATTCCCATTTTCACCCCCCACAAATCCTTCGTCAAAGGCACTTTTCAAGCAGTACATTTTCTGGGGACACAAGATTTTGCACCAAGTCGATGTCTGTCACGTCATCCAATATTTCCTGCACTGCACACAAGGAAAATAGAGAAGGCAAAATTATTGAGAAATGGTATAGAATGAGCAATTTCTTCATTATTAAAACAGAACAAAACAAAGTAGCAAACTTTGGAAGAAGAGTGGCTAGTGATCCTTTACAAAATAATCATGTGACATTGCATTTAAGTGAATTAATCATCGAATGATATGCAGTTGTTATCCAAACTGATGTTTGATACCGATGATGACGAATATCATTATTTTTTACAAAAACAACGAAACTGAGCACTATTTCCAATAAATTTGGTGTTCGCTACGCAAGTTATTTGTTAACACTCCATCGACTCATTACTAGATCTATCGTTAGATACAAAGGAACTAGATCCTTAACAATCACAACAAACCATATTTGCTTCGATATAACTATAATTCGTTACGAAATTGGCTTCTCTTATCAATAAGAACCTCTTTAGGCCTACATAATACTCGTCACTAGCATGATATTACCAAAAGAACTTGTTAATAATGTTTCCAAGGGTTCAAAGCAATGCATTGTTAATTAGAATTTTGGTTACCTTTGATGCCGATATAATTTATAACAAACATGTTAGATGTACATTATTTTTTACATTATTATTTATATTGTACCGCGTGGCAACATACTGTTGAACAGTTTGGAAACAAAAAAAGCCTTTTTCTACCTACAATTGTTTGAAAACAAAGGGGACGTCATTCGAGTCATGTTATTTGTACAAAGTTAGATTACAAAAATGGTTTACAAAATACGTATTGACAACATCTTGACCAATGATTTAAAAAACAGTTTTTGAAATCAATGACATAGATCTTGCCACATCATATGTCAATACACTTTTATAAATCACATTTGTACAAGTAGCATAATTGATGTCATTCTCAATATAATCCAATGAAGGTACATTTAACATTATTGAATTATTAATTAGAACCTAAAAATGAACGAAAAAAAATTAATAAATTAGTTACAAATAGGCAAAAGGAAGTTTTAACGGCGTCGTTTGGCCTTTCCATATCATTCCAATAAAATCCCTAGCACGCTTTCCCGCCTCTCCCATTCTTAACAATGGCCGATAAGAGAAAGCGCCGACGGCCAGCCGACGATTCGGACTCTGATTCGGAACTTCCTTTCAAATCCAAACTCAAACCGGACTCGGCCATCCTCCAAACTCTGAAAACCCTAAAAGACTCCGCCGCCTCTTCCTCCGCCACAAAACCCCTAACCCTTCACGACCTCAACCTCTCCACCGCCTGCCGCGAAGTGACCGACCGCTCGCTCTCCTCCGTCCAATCCTCCATTGAATCACTCATACTCTCCTTTGCGCACTCTATCCTCGCCGGCAACGGCTTCTCCTTTTCTGTCCCCTCCCGTTCTGCTGCTAACCAACTTTACGTCCCCGAGCTAGACCGCATCGTGTTAAAGGACAAATCTGCTGTTCGCCCCTTCGCCAATGTATCCACCGTCCGCAAGGCCACCGTCACCACTCGCATCCTCCAGCTCATCCACCAACTCTGTATTAAAAGCATTCATGTCACCAAGCGTGATCTCTTTTACACCGATGTTAAACTCTTCCAAGACCAAACCCAATCGGATGCAGTTCTGGATGACGTGTCGTGTATTCTTGGTTGCACACGGTCCAGCCTCAACGTGGTTGCTGCGGAGAAAGGGGTTGTTGTTGGGAGGCTGATATTTAGTGATAATGGTGATATAATTGATTGTACGAAGATGGGGATGGGGGGAAAGGCGATTCCTCCCAACATAGATAGAGTTGGGGATATGCAGAGTGATGCATTGTTTATATTGTTGGTGGAGAAGGATGCTGCTTATATGAGGTTGGCAGAAGATAGGTTCTATAACAGGTTCCCGTGCATAATTGTGACGGCAAAAGGACAGCCAGATGTGGCAACACGGTTGTTTCTGAAGAAAATGAAGACAGAGTTGAAGTTGCCGGTGTTAGCTCTGGTGGACAGCGACCCCTATGGGTTGAAGATTTTGTCAGTGTATGGTTGTGGATCAAAGAATATGTCATATGACAGTGCAAATTTGACTACTCCGGACATAAAGTGGCTGGGCATCCGGCCTAGTGATCTAGATAAATACAAGATTCCCGAGCAGTGTCGGTTGCCAATGACCGAGCAGGATATTAAGACTGGGAAAGACTTGCTAGAGGAAGATTTTGTTAAGAAGAATTCTGGGTGGGTCGAGGAGTTGTCTTTGATGGTGAAGTCGAAGCAGAAGGCTGAGATTCAGGCACTCAGCACATTTGGGTTTCAGTATCTGACTGAGGTGTATTTGCCTCTAAAACTGCAGCAGAAGGACTGGCTCTGAGCGATTGTTGAAGCTTAAGTACTTTGGATCTGTTTCTGGTATGAATATTCAGAATTTACCTGTTCAGAGAGAATGTATGATTTTACTTTACTATGCAAAAAATGTCAAAGTTTTTGTAAGCATTTTATCATGTTCTAGGTGCTACTGCTGGAAATGAAATATGACTTATGGCTCTTTTCTTGTATTAGAATGATGTTTGAAAGTAATTTATTCTAAATGAACTGCATTCTGTTTGAGCATTGGGGAAAATTGTGATTTTTAGTTCAGCTGTATTGTCGAAGTTTACAAGTTATTTGCTTTACACATGAAACCCTGTTCCTCACTAATTTAGGATCACTGCTCGTAATGTAAATTGTTTTGTGCATTGGAAGCACCGACCCAAGACATAATTGCAGCTGAGGAGGCAAAACAGTATAAGACCAAACTAGAAAAGAGAGACAAAGTTTTTGGAGAAATATACATACATATATATATATATTCATTCTGCAACTTTTATGTACATTCAGCACAAAATGGAGTTAGCGGGGAACTGCTTGCTCTCAGTCAAATGTACAATTATAATTTTTTCCTGTTCTTTATATAAAAGAATAAAGAATGGATGCTACATTTTCGAGGATGTCATTGAAAGAAACATAGAAAGTACTTCTTTCAGTGTGCAACTTGCTCAATTTATTGTTGCTGCCATCTTCCTTTGCAACCAATGACACAATGATTCCTTGGTTATCTTTAGCCTTTGTAGAACTACAGGTCTTCTAGTAGGAGATTCCAATTGTGACGGGCCACTTCTTTTGAGATCTGCCAGTTTCAAATTTGAACTGACAATTTTTTCTGCATCACTCTTTTTATTATTTCCAATTCTGGATCCTCCTGAAATTATTTGAAGCCCTAAATCATACTGCAAGAGTTTAATAACAGCTTCTTTGACTCCAATCTCATCTTTGCCTACACATGCACCTAGTTCCTGGACGCTCAATATGATCAGCATATCATCTTTTATTGAATCTCCTGCAACCAAAATAAGGTTGAAAGTTAAATATGCTGCAACTATTTTCTTAACGAGTTTTCAGTTGTGTATTTAAGGTTTCGGAAACATGATACTTGGCTGAAAGGGCCTGCAGAAGTTTCATAGCAATTACTAAACTCAAAGTATCAATCACCTGTTGAGTACTTCTCTTTGATCATTCGCAAAACTGCAAGAACAACAATTCGTGCTTCTACCTGTCGATGAATTATACGAAACACTTAAATGAAATCGAGCCAGAATTTGTGAAATGATAACTGATGAAACTATGTACTCTCTCTCACGATATTTGTCATTTAGTAAGTGGCCTTCATCTAACTAACTTGATAACAAACGAAGAATTCTAGAAATAGTAGCAAAAATAGACTATCTATTTTCAATCCCTAATCATGAATTGAGAAGCTAAGTTACTGTTTATATTTGGATTACTAGTAGGGACTCTTGTATGGAAACTTCTGAGGCTATAGTAGGTATACCTTTGTGAGACCCTGGAGATCAATGGATAAGCGTTCAACATTGCTCTCTTGTAAGTGTTCTGCAACTTTCTCAAGCAGCAGACTGTGAGGCCCAAATTCAGTTCTACGGGAAGTAAATTGACCTTTATTGTGGCTGCCATCTTGTATGACGCCCTCACACCACTCCTCAATTAGTTGCTTGAGATAATAATCATTGGGTTTGTACCTGCAAATTGTTTGAATCGTTACGAGGCTGAGTTACATGCATCCAAACGGAAGCAACATGGAGAAGAAAATGAATGTATTGTGATCATTTCTAGAAAGAATATGTACGGGCATTACTGGCTACAAAAATTCCACATTTACCCTGCTTTCCGCATATCTTGATATACAGCAAGGCATTTTTGTACTTCCTGCAGCGAACCATATCTCCTTCGAGCTCTAAGGAGCGTGTTGTAAGTCACCTGAAATTTAATCTCTAGATGGCTTACTATCATAACATCTTGATGTATGTAAACCTCTTTAAATGAGATTATCTTAGTACATTGTGAAGCACGAAATCTAGATAGAAAAGGTAAAGTGAAAGTGAATGGAAAGCCAAAACATATTGTCAAACTAAATGCCCTCACCAAATTTGGTCTTATTTGATACTTTTTCATTTCTGCAAACAATGAAAATGCAAGCTTCATATCTTTATGTTCCACACAGACCTGTTGATGAAAGAGCAAGATACATCTGAAATTAATTTAAGCTAAGAGAATATACTTCTCCGACTCAGATTTGGACTTTCTATGACAAGCCATTGTATAAAACTAAGCCATTAGAAAATGAACTATTCTAACCTTAATAGCTGTAGTATATGTAACCACATCAGGTTGAATACCACCCTCACGCATGGATCTCAAGATCTGCACTGCAAGAAGAAAGGTCATTATAGGATATATATCCTTACAGAAGTTTTCCTATGTTCTGATGTTTGTTTTTTGTTAACCTAGATAATGTTCAAGAATTCACATTATCACACTTATTCAGCAAATGCCAGCATATAGGACATGAGATATTCTTGAAGCATTTTACACCCACCCACTCCCACCTTCCAAAATTCTTCCTCCACAGGCTAGGCCGTAGGTTTAGCAATAATATTTTATTATTTAGTTAAAATAAAATACTCCTTTGACTAATTTAGCATTTATAAGGGTATAGAAATTATCATAATATATGCAACATCTTTGAATAAAGTTTCAAGCTAATCTGAACTTGAGAAATCAGATACTAGACGTTTGAAAGGCAACTATTATGTTCACCAAACGCTTAACAAGGAACATTCCTTGCTCGGCTTAAACTATAACTACGTCTATTTTCCTAGCTATGCTTTTTTAGACTAATGATTCCATTACTTCTAAATGTGTTTTTCATTAAATGTCTACCTTCCAAGATTTTTAATATTTAAATTATGTTACTGACGAGCAAGTTCTAGTACTATATCAACTGAAGAAGACATGCCAGAATTGTTCATCTTCAAATTAGAATAAAATAGGATTAATATATCTTTCACATTTGATGAAATGAATTGCTGTTGGAATGTCTGCAATAGATACAATAAGCAAGTTAATTATCACATGTTATTTCAATAATCTGGTTCCGATAGATATAGACAAAGTAGATTGCATTACCTTCATAGCACCCTCTACATTCCCTGAGCTTCCGCAAATATCTATCAAAATTGACCAGCTTATGTGATTAGGAAAGAGACCTAGAGTTTTCATCTCATCCATCAAATGTTTGGCACGGTAATAATCAGCACCACAAGCTTTCATCAAAATATTATACGTTGATGTCGTGGGTCTAAATGGGACCTTCATGGTCAACTGTGACTGGCATGAACTGGACGAACCAAATGATCTAGAAGTGGTGCAAGTTTGACTTGTTAGTTCAGAATCTACATCTTTTGCTGTATTGCCTCCTTTCCAGGATTGAAATAGTCGAAATGCCCGATCATATTGGCAAGCCTCGACGCAAGCATGAAGAAGGTTGTTGAAACAATGTGTATTAGGTTCGCCACCATCTTGAAGCATTTCATCCAACAATTTAAGTGCTTGCTCTACAAGACCTGCACTTGCACATGCACTAATTAATGATGACCAAGTAACTGTATTAGGAGTAACACCAGCTGACAGCATATCTTCTTTGATTTCCAGTGCTGGTTTCCACATTTTGGCATCTGCAAAGACCTGAATATCCATGGGAATGTAAGGACACCACCAACATTTTCCAGGGAAAACAGAGCAGAATATGATAAAAATGGAAAAGTATGCAGCATCTGAGTTGTGAAGTTTACAAAAAAATGAAAAAGTTAAAAAGTCTTGGTTTGAATATTGAATACGGACACATCTGAAAGTTGTTTAGTTTTAAGTTTTTCACCTCTTTTTATGGACCAGTTATTTGCATAACAGTGTGTCTAAAATTGGCATTTCCCCATTTTGAAGTGTTGTGATGGAAGAATATATCACAAGCATTCCGTTTAAAACAAAACTGTGAAATATATTTGTTGTGCTAGAATGTTAACCTTGTCGGGTGGGCTATCAAGTCCATGGTGCACCCCTTGTCAAGCAGTCGAGTTCCAAAAGACAGTTTATATACATGTGAAATAGCTAAAAGAAATTTATACCTTGATCATTGTGCTATATGTAAAGACATCCAACTTCAATGCTCCTTTTGACTCTAAACACTGCACCTCCCTGTAAATGTCTTGGGCAAGGTCAACGTTTGCAGCAAGGCAGCACGACTTCAAAAGGATGTTGTAAGATGCAATATCATGTGTCACACCGAGTTCCTGGATATGACATCCAACTAAGTGAATTTGTTGACATATTGGTTCATATTCAAGCTTTTAGCTAAAAGTTACAGGAGGAAAAGAAAAATGGGCGGTAAAGGGAGCAAAATAATATATAAAATCAGGTCTTTCATTGGGAGTTGGGAGAGAGAGAGAGAAGCATTACTTGCATTTTCTTGTAGATATTCAGAGTGTAGTTCAAATCACGGGCATTTACGTTCATGAGGCTGTTGAAAACATGGGTGTTCGGGATGACCTTGCAGGCAAGTAATTCCTGCCGTAATTTCAAAATGTTATGGCAGTACAAAATCATCTGCATACACCTTGAAAACATGAAAAAACTGTGAAGAAATAGTTTTCAGTATAGTCTCCCATCTGGAAATCACCATTTGGTGTGTAGAATGCACTCTTAATAACAGACTGACCTATTTAACATATCTGCAAACCTGTTGCAGTGTTTTATTAGTTTGTAGAAAAATAATTGCCAGTATATGATATTAATAGAAATGGACTAGTTCTCCGAAATCAAAATTTATTTTCCCAGGTTAACAATGTGTGGATAATGAAATAACACACAGCATTGTCAAGTAAGATATTTAAACAAGGCATGTGTCTAGTAATAATCCTAGACAAGACATACATCAATGAGTTAACGTGAGATTCATAACACATTTCGGGCAATACCTCATAAATGGTCCTAGACTTCAAGTAGTTGCCACAAAGTCCACAAACATCTATTATTGTGCGGTAGACATGCATATTTGGACAGCCCAAGCTCTGCTTGGATGCTTCAAAGGCAATGAGAGCAGACACCAAGTCCCCTTTCTTCCCAAATTCAAGTATTATGGTACAGATCAATATTTGTACATGGGGAATCATACATGCATACCTACAGAATGCCATATTAGAGCTTTAGGTGGAATCTTGCATGAAGATAAAATGTCAATAAGTCAATAGTTTTCCTGTATTATTTTGGCCAATTCATGATCCGCTCCAAAGGTGTTCCCAAGTTCCTCATGTAAGAAAAAGATGTAAACATATATACAACACTGTGACAAGATTAAATCAAAACAGACAATGAAACTTACCAATAAAACTACAAGAAATATACAGCCTATAAAAAACCAATTAAAAGCATCAAAAGATTTTCTTGAGGTGATGGACAGTCCAGCAACAATAGTAGTAATTTAGGCTATTCTGTGGCCCCACGGGGCACAGCTGGATTGGCAAAGGAGATGGCAGAAAAAATCTACATAGCTGGGGGAAGTTGGCGTGGGTTCGAATCCTTAGGAGGAGAACCTCAATGGAAGCCAGTGGAAACGCACACAAACCCTGGCCAATCCACGCATATCCCGCGATTTACTTTATACACCAAGGCCTAGGGGTGGGCAGGTGTGGGCGCTCATAATGGTGCGTAAACCAAAAAAAAAAAAATTAGGCTATTTTGTGAGACACGGCAACCCATAAACTAAAAGATGTAGGTTCCTGCAAATACATGCACGGAGGGGGCACATGCTATGCTATTGTCACTCACTGAAGCATTGCCTATGCTAGTGTAAAAACTTTAATAACTTTTTAGGAGGAATAGTAGTGGATCCAACGAAAGTGTGGATAATAAATAAGTAATAGTTATGACCATGTGGTTGAAATTAATATTTAAGTTTGATTTAATAGAAAAAATAACTTATTAACTACTTTAAATTTTACAACCTGAAAACCCAGTCCGCTCTCAAAAATTTGGTACTATTTTTTATTTTCTTAATTGTTTTATAACAGGTTTGACTCTTGACTCTATACCTTTTTCAGGTCGATGCGGAGTGATTTTTAATACATTGATTATTTCACATATCCAGCTAAGTTTTTCTGAAAGATGATTGATTATTCGGGGAGTGTTGCAGCATTATTTCACACATGCAACTCCTTTAATGTAAGCATGGCTGTGAAAACACCAAAATTAGGGGGAGGGGGATGACATCATAAATCATGGGCACTCGAAATAAACTGCAGTCTATGAAAGTGAAGTAAAAAGAAGAAAATTATTTGTTGCCTCTAAATCAAAAACACCAATTCTTACTGCTTCGATGAGAAATAGAAAATAGAAATAACACCTTATAGCTGCAGTTGGGTTCCTTTTGCTGATGCAAAGCTTTATGATATCAGATGGCTCCACCAAATCTCTAATTGGAAAATGAAATCCTGAACCAGTGAGACATACGTTCATCAAAGGTGAAACCTTCATGGCAGTTTGGACAAATTTCCAAAAATAAAAATGGACACTTGTATTATCAACATTGTCAGAATTATGCTAGAAACGGAAACTCTATAAATGTATACTCATTTCAAAATAAGTTAGCAATAATTAAAATGAAACCTACGGATGCTCAGGAAATACGAAGTTCGAATGCACGTATTGAATCTACCAATAATGCTTGTAAAATATTAGTAGAAAAATACATGACAGTTTTGCAAAAAAAAAATAAAATTATTGATTCATATTTAAAGACTGAAGTTAATTTTGTGTTAGCAGAGAAATTCAATTTCTATCGAGTAAATGCCTGAGAGGTTCTGATATTTTGGGAATTCAGTTCCTGCCGAAGAAACAAATCCCTAGATAGTAGGATTATTAGAATTTACCATGAAGCGTATCCATTAAGCTCACAATTTGCTCGACTTCACCGAATTTCATTACCCGGTAACACTCTCTCTTCAGCGCCTCCATTGCAGCTCCATCGAAGAGCTGAATCGGATCAATCGCGAGCTTCTTAAAACCAGTCAAAATCACCTCCACAACACTATTGACCTTTCCATCATCAAGCATTCTCGTAATGCCGCTCGAAACAGCCTTCGCATTAAGCAGGCTCACAAATTCTTTACCTTTCAACCCCGAAACCACTATGATCTCTGCTATCATTAAGAAGTCTGCGAACCTCCCATCCTCTGCCAGCTTCGATGCTAGTTCAGCATAGTACCTCGGGTTCTCTCGATTGTCCCCCCGGACATTGGATAAAAGTGGAGATGTTGTAGTAAATGGCTTAGACGTGTGCTTAGGCTTGGGTTTGGTGGTAGTAGTGGTGGCGGCGGAGGAAGAAGAAGGACGGTGGTGATGGTGGTGGTGGTGGTGTCGGCGGCGTGGAGAGGTGGCTGCGGCGGCGGGTACGACGGTGGAGGAGGCGAGGATCGATAATGGATCTCCCATTTCCAGAACAACCGTTTTCAGTTGGAAATTGCAAAAGCAATTTTATATGTGGCTTTGTCTAAGATTCTGAGCACGGATTAAATTTGAAAGGCGGGCGTTTAACTCGACATCGCTTGGTGCACGTGCACCGGTGTTTGCCTGGCGAATGGATCGACGTGGGAGAGGCACGACTATGCAGTACTCAGACGATCGTGTCTCGCGATTTTAGTTCAAAAACGCGAGAAAGATGGGATATTTTGACATTTAAAATTTGGGCAAAATAATATATGCAATTAGCAAAGTATTAGGGTTGAAAGCAATTGAGATTGGGAAATGGGAATAACAAATTTATCAATTTATACTTTTGTATAAAGTAAAATTGAAGTTTAGTGCTTCAATTGATAAGAATTAAAGTTAAGTGATCCAAATTAGGCATTCACTCGAAATTGGGCGACCTCATTAAAATTTACCTATTAATCCATTCGGTTAGAGACTCAAATGCTTTCCAGTACAAGTGTCAACGAGTCAAGCTGAAACTTTTTGTTCGTGCCCAACCCGACTCAATTTTTTTCTATAAATTCGTGACTAATCTAAAAAATTTTTAAAGAATTTAAAATTTATGCAATTTATACATATTATAAATAATGACTAAATATTAACATATAAAAAAAAATTTGCTAAATGAAAATAAAATTTTTAAATTTTTTTTAAAAAAAAAAAAAAGTGGCAAGCAATTTTTTTTTTTTAGGCTCACGTGGGGGGCCAGCCAGTCAAGCCACATGGTCCTGTCCGGGCCGGCTTGAGCCGACGCCCCAAATGGGGCTCAGTCCGAGCCACGAGCCCGCTAGTCATTTTGTCATCTCTACTCTTCAATCTCCTACTTGAACCTTGTTGCAATCTTGTCCCTGATCTTTACTTTGCCATTTGATTAAAATCAAATTTTTAATAAATTTTGATAAAAATTAATGAAATGTATAGTTAAAATTATTTGTTGAGTTCAACTTAGATTAAAATCTAAATTTTAATTTCCACCAAACAGATTTCTTATAAAATTTATATCCTCGACTTTTGAATAATTAGCTGGTTCTTATACTTTTACGCTTCTCTTTATATAATTATAAAAGCTAAAATGTTAATGAAAGAATAATTTTGCCCTCATCTTTAAATTAAAAACAAACGAAACAAGAATGAAAATAAAAAGAGAAATCAAACTCATCTTCTACCTCACCCAAAAAATTGCTACAATTGTAGTGGAGGTGCATCGTCATTATCACTATCAATTGGCATCATATTTCGATCGTAAAATTTTCACATTCAAACTTTATTGGTTTCGATATAATGAGATAAATCTAATAGTAAAATTTATTTTTTGATTAACCAAAGGTAATTGTCTGAATAAATTTTTTGATACATTTTTTTTTTATCAAAACTTGATTACATGATTCTTCCTCGTTTCTTCACCATTTTGAGATTTTGGAAAGCCAACCCACATTAATTTTTCACTCATCATACAGCTAGCCACTTTCAATTATCACATGAAGTGTTAGATTACACCATTAAATTTGACTCATTTTGATGGTCCGGTGAGTTACGACATGTTAAAAAAGTTATAATATTGAAAATAACTGCAAATTGACGATGCCTCCTCCTCCTCTGCTATTGTAGCAATTATTTGAAATGTGGAAGATGAATTTAATTTTACTTTATTGTCCACTCTTATATTTTAGTTTGGTTGTCTTTTAGTTTTGTATGATTAAAGACAACGAAGCTTGTCGTTTGAAGAAAACGGCAAAAAATTTCATGGGACGAAATGCACTAATTATTCAAAGATTGACCATAAAAATGTTACCAAAAATAAAGATTTGAGACAAGATTACTACAAGGGTCAAAGTTAGGGACAATTGTAGTAATTTGCCCGATACAAATGCGTTTGAAACTAAATGTTATTACATAATTATTTTTTAAATTCAGTCAAAACCTAACATTAATTATAATTGTACATTGACAAATACTATCAATTTATTAATCATTTACTAAAAAAATTACTAATAATATGTTTGAGCCTCATTTTTGGAGGAAAATATGTTTTAAAATAGTGATTTTTTAAATTTTTTTTTAGAATATTTGATTAAAAACTAAGAAAAGGTTTTGAATTTAGGGTGTGTTTGAGTCACATTGTTTTGGAAGAATGTATTCTGAAATGCAAATATGTGGTTGAAAAATAAGGAAAAGTTATTTATGTGATGGAAAATATTATTTTATTGAAGATTGTGTGGTTGAAAATGAGTAGATTAATGAAAATAAAAAATTTAATGTGTACCAAACAAGGGCTTAAACTGTGTTTGATAGGTCACCTTTTTCATGGAAAATGGAAAATATTTTTCACTTTTCAAGATTTTGACTGTTTTGATTACAATATTTTCCATGGAATTCCATTTTCTCCCCCCACCCCTCACGCACCCTTTTAGGCATTTAGCCATTTTTCAAGGAAAATGTTTTCTTGATATTTTGGTGGTTTTTTGTTTTCCACC
>CAIGRS010252080.1:0-16957 GCA_903798395.1 Fraxinus floribunda
CAAGAGAATACGGTTTTCACAAAAAACTGTCTAATTTGCCAATAAGAAAGCTGGTGAGCTTCAAGTAGTGCCATATCTTCTTTCTTGGTTCTTTTTTAATCCGATTTATAGTATGTGCATGTATTTTGCAAAACCGAAATTAATTATCAAAATCAACTCTAAGAAAGAAAAGTAATTGTGTCGAAGAAAATTGTGTTGTTCAGGCTGTTGCTACTACTATTTCATAATTGGTTTTCTTGTCGGATTTGAGTTGCAATGTATTTAAAAATGGAAATGCTATGTAGCACAATACATAAGGGTGTCCAAAATGGACACATGGAGCCCCCAATAAGCGAGGGGGGGGGGGCATCAGTGTCCATTTTGGACACCCTTATGTATTGTGCTATGTGCCCATAGCACAACCCATTTAAAAATACTTACTTTATGCAAACACATTTCTTATATGTTATTCAATAAATATATCTTTAAGCACTTCTTCAGTGAAGGTTTTCTTTATTATGTTGATCCATTGATAGTTTTAATGCACGCATTTTGTTATAAAATAGGATTTATATTCAATTGATCTGAGTTTTAAATGTGAATATTTAGTGCAAGTGATGATCTCCCTTTGTTTTATCCACTTGCATACCACTGACAAGTGTTTGTCTGGTCTTAGATTGGAATCCTCGAAAACTTTCTACTGAACACAATGACCGCTGCTATGTGAGAGAGAGTGGTACTAAAATAAGAAGGATAAGAACTAATTTTACTAGTGTGCAACATTTGTCGAATTACCAGGGACAGTCTGGAATTGCTGTTGTAGAATTTATATACTGGTTTAGGTTCAACATGACCATGTCCTTTGAGAAGTCTTAATCACCATCACAAGAGAAATCAAATTCCGCAATCAAGAGTTTCTTTTAATGATATTGTTACCCGCCATATAAACTTTGTTATAGGGATTTGAATTTTTTTCCCATTGCTCGTCTGCTCTTCTGGTTTGGACATTCATCCATAGCTAAAGCCCCACACCCACTCCAAAACCATATCACAAAATCAAAGTGGTAGTTGGTGAAAGTGTTGTAGAAGAAAGAGGAGCAAACAAATCTACTACCCCAACACAGTTAATGCAAGAAAAAATTCTCACTATAGCAGTAAATGAAGCTTCAGATTAATTAGATATAGCATCCGAAAAACCAATTTAAACAGCTAGCATATGCAAGGGATTGAACTGACACGAGCACATGTGAGTTGGGAGAGAGAGAGACTTACATGTAACACACTCTGCAGAAATGTGTGTGAAGAGCTCATTTATTGAAGACAATTGTGTTATTCAGGCTTTTACTACTTTGAGTAGTGTCATATTTGGCTTTCTTGTTGGATGTGAATTTTAATGTCATGAAAAGCACTTTCTTCGTGCACAACGCGCATTTCTTAAATATTTTCCTTTGTACATTATTTAGCACTTCTACTGTTAAGCTTTTTTTTAATATTTTGATCAAATAAAAGTTTTAAAAGTAGGCTTCTTATTTTGAAATGTGAATGCTTAGTGCAACTGATGATCTCCTTTTGTTTGATCTCTTTGCGGACTGTGATTGTGAAGAGTTATTTGTCTGGCCTTCAATTGTCGAATAAGCCAAGTTTTCTATGCAAATTTCTTTATGTATAATCTGAGAGTGATGGCTTCTCTGTTTGCCTCTTCATGTTTTGGGTTTTGTATCACTGGGTGTATGCTTGGTGTAGAGATAAGTTAGTTAACCTTTAAATGCACTTTAATTATTTAATTCAAAATCCCCGTTAACTCTAATATAGTATCAATTTTCAGGAAATAGATTGCTTTGAATCTAATAGGCTGGTAAAATGAAACAGTAGCTACGAACAACTAAAATTCCTTAAAAGGCCAAACCTTTTGTATTGAACTCCGACGAAGACTTCACCAACGCCTCAAACCTCCGGCGACCTGAAGCTGGGCTTTGCGCTCAACTTATTGAACCCCTTACAACACAAAGAAATAACTCTGTTTATATATATTACATTTACTGGTAAAGTTCATATGTCTATTTCGGTTTTTGACTTCGTAAAGAAAATTCTTGTTAGGAATTAGAATCTATGGTTGCCATTAGTTCTTTATTTAGAAGTGTTTTTCATGGCATAGTGATTATATAGCATTGATTATGTGAATTAATATAATCAGATATAATTTTTATTCTCAGATACCTAATGTTCGTTGACTTGATGTTGATGTGCATTACACGACCATTTGCCTGTCCTATTTCATTTTTAAGCTATTTATGGTTGAACAATACTATTGACCTATGTAATGTGTGTGATCAATTGTTGTAGACACTAACAAAAGATGGATTCATTCAGCGTGTGTCATCTAATTCTAGAAATTTTAGAAGGCAAAGTGGTCATCCAGTTCTGCTTATTCATGGAACTTTTTGTGGTAAATTTTTTTCTCACTTCATATGGATATGACAAACTTGGAGGCAGAAAAAAGTCTCTTACATATTTATTCTTTTGGGGCCTTGAAATGTTTGTGTTTCTCGTCTTATACTTCTCTTCATTATTGTGATTGAACTTAATAATGCAAGTTTAATGAAATATGACGTGGATGTAAATAACGGCTTCCTAAGTAATCCCCTTTTCTCGTTGTGGAGACAACTAGAAGCCAACAGAAACAAAGCAGAGGAGAAGGAAGGAAGGAAGGAAGGAAAGTGGGAAGAAAATAAGAGAAAAAGAAGGGGAAAAAGAAGGAAAATAGAGAAGATGAAGAGGTTACCGAAGAAGATGAAATATGGACTCAAGTATAAGGTTTTTCATTTCTTATATTCAAATAGGTAAGAAAACACTTTGTTCAATATTGTTAAATTTGGGTTTGTAATTAGTGGCTTAACTTTAAAGATTTAGAGAAGAGAGTAGATATTGAAATTGAACATATGTTGAAGAAATATGAAATGGGTTTATGAATTGAAACTTCAATCTTTAAATCTATTGCATATTTGATAGCAAACACTTGATTATGATGTATTAGAGTTGGACAAGGATTTGAGGTTTGATTTTGCTTAATTTACCTATTTTTTTTCCAATTTTTTGATGAAATCCTACACAGGTGCTATTTTTAAAAATTTTTATTCTCAAAAAGTGCAATTTCTGTCAATAGTTTCGGTGATCTGATTTTGAAATCTTTGCTAGTATTATTGTGTAGTTTGATTCTGTAATTTAGCTTTACAAAACTTCTCCACGTGGCAAAACCTTTTGCACCAGCTGGACTGCTTGGTTTTCCAACAATTCTTTTCCAAATGGTGTGTTTTGTTACACAAGGAGGATATGTTGTTTGCTATTGCTGCATTCTCCTCTCTTTTTTCCATCATACTGCTAGCACTTATAAAACTACTCTTTTGTCAAAAACTTTTTCCCCATTTAGTTTGAGTTGATTAACATCTACTATTCTTGAAGTGTAGTCTTTAATTGTTTCAGCTTCTTTCAATATGAGATTTTCAAAATCTCTGCTCAAAGCTTGTAACCCACATCTCTTCACTTTTTCTGCGAATATTGCTTTTGAGTAAGAAAGACAGTGCTCTCATATTTTTTCATGGATTGAACCTTCTATTGCTTCAATTTTGCCACTGTGAAGTTTGCATCAGATTCTGGTGGTTCATAGCCTTGCTCAGTCTTCCCACAGATCAAATGTCATCAAGAAAGCCTTCATTCCAACAGACCAAAAAATCTTAATTTTCTCCAGTAAACACTGCTGGTACTGTAAGTAAAGAAATGTTTGTTCCTAACATTTTATCTTCTTTCGCACTTGCCTTTAAGATCAATGGTAACTTTGATACCAAAAGTTAGCTTTTGCTAGTAGAAGACCGAAAAAAAAAAAAATATATACACTAAAACGTCCAAAGAAAACAGAGCAAAACCAGCAATAAAGAACAGGGAAAAGGAAAAGCACTTGTAGAGGAAAGAAGATTAGTTCATTTCCAACTACACACAAAATCGAGCCCTGCTACTTGGCCTCAGGTCAAACCAGGGGCCAGCAGACCCCCCCCCCCCTCCAATAGGGGGCGCCTGGTCGCATTTTTTCACAAAATCATATACTTATTATATAAAATCTGGAAAAGTCACAAAAGGTTGAACTTAAGAATACACCATATATCTATTCAACATACTTTTGCAGACCACTTTTTCTTTTACTATAGATTGGGCTTGACAGCCTAGGATAGGAGTTTTAGAGAAAAACTTCAATTCCTTCAAAAACTCAAAAAAGAGAGATTGAGCAACGGGGTCATATCTAGCGAAATGCGAATATGATAAAGAAAGTGTGAGAAGAAAACTGGTTATGGAGCTTTGTACCTTAATTCTTGGCTGCATTTTATTCTGATTTATAGCATGTGTATAAACTACTCTAGATGAGTACGAGTTATTAAACTTGTAAGGTGTAATGCAGCTAACATTAAACTTGAGATGTCAGAGCATACATTTACCAAACAATCATGCTACATGTATATGGAGAATTGCTATTACAGGCGCGCATTCATTGGACCTTGGACAAATAGCAGTTTTTTCCCATCCAATGCAGCAATCTCCCCAGTATAAGGGGCTTATCCCTTTACCAAAACCCGAATATAAAATGGAAAACTCAAGCACCAAAAGGCGTCAAGCCTTCAACGGCCAACCTAATGCCATTTATAAGGAGTTATTTTGCACTATATTTTTAATTGCAATTATTTCTGCTAAGGTTTGTTAATGATTTATTTTGCATTTTTTTGTCCGAATTTTCCCACTAAATGAAAATATATAGTGCCTGCTTGGGAGAGATTCTGTATCAAATTTTAAGTGAATTTGTAGTTGTTATACAATGTTGTGTCACTGTAAGGGAGTTGCAATATTTGACTGAGTTAGGTAGAGTGACAATTGCATCCTTTAACTCTCATTTCATGCTTTATTAGAAAAGGGCACTTCGGTGAAATTTTAAAAATGAGTCAATGATTACTGCAAAAAACATATCCACCTTCAGTAATACAACTGTCAAATTTTGGATTCAAATCACAATTGTCATGCTTTTATAAAGGTGATATGCAAAAAATTTTAGAAACACACTACACGTACAAAAGGGAAAACAAATAAAATGGGCCAGAATACTCACACCATGTAGGGCCCACGCTTTTTTTTATTTTTTTTTTTAATACACAGTGTAGCCCACCCCATTGTGAGTTTTCTGGTACATTTCTGTGGCTTGATTTCTATACACATGGTAAAAACCAAAATTTTAATAGAGATTACTGCAAGGGATTCTAGCATATTCCACCATGTTAAAGATGGATCTTGTTCATGTGGGGATTACTGATGAGATAGTAGATTAAGAAGTATCTATTTTCAATGAACAAATCAAATATTGTTGTCCGAATTCGACTTCAATATGAACAGCATCAGAACTCTACTACTTGTAACCAATCATAATTCTTCCATTCTATGCCCAGTGTTTCGAAACTTCACTCTTGAATCAACACAGTAGATGGGCAAGGGAAGATCAGTTGGAATTTATATTGTACTTTTTGGTGGTTTTTCACAGATTCATTCCTTGTCATCAATTTTTGGTTCGAGTATGGACAAGGGAATATCAATTTTTGGTTCGAGTATGAACAGTTAGAATAGAGAAAATAAGTTATTTGTAGTTCTAATGGGTATCACAGTAAGAAGTGGAGAAGGATCTAATCATATCACAAAATTAGCGGAAAATAAGGTGTAACTTGATTGTATAACAGGACCGTGGAATTTGCATTGAATGTTCGATGATATGTAGTACAAGAGAGAGATCTCATTTACCAGTCAGCCTATTGTTGGCAATAATCTCTGAAATCAGAGGTTGAACTACCATTAGTTACAAAATTGAGACTGCAAAAGTTATATACATTCGTCAGACACGTCTATACCTGCTTTGATGGCTTGCTTGTGGTTGCAAGTGGATTTACGAAACCCAAACCTATTCTGGTATCTCTGTTGAGCACCGCCCATGAATATGATATGGGGAAGATAGTTGCTTAAGTTCCTGTACATTCCTATGTTTGCTCTTTGTTAGTTGTTACTTCTTTGCCGGAACTGAGGTTATATCAAGTGGTCGTCAAAGTGTGATCTTGAATGGTTAACCCTCTAAGAGAGTCTGTCGGTTCCTGATTTAGAACGTCCTACTCACGAAGTCAAACTGTCTTCTTCGTGCTCTACAAAGCCTCGAGCACGCTCCTCTAGCTTATATTGTTAAGTTTAACTCCTTACAATTATGCCCTTTGTACACTTGTTGGAAGAACGAGATATAGATGTATACTAATTACATAAGAAAAAGATTATTAAAGGATTGAATTTTCCCCATATATTGGATTATAGCCATGTTCTAAAAGGCGCGAAAATGCGCCGCCTACAGGTCGAAAACGCGTCGAATTCGGCCAATGCGTGTAAAAATACGTCTAGTTCAAAAAGGTGAGATAATGCGCGCGCCTAGGCGGCGCATTATCCCGCCAATCCTTTTTTTTTTGTAAATTTTTTTTTATGATATATTAAAAATCTATTTTTTATATAAAAATATATTTAATACCTTAAAAATAATTAAAATAATATTAAATGTACGAAACGCATTATGACGCATATTCTCCGCATTGACACGCTTAAACTTGTGATTCTTGATTCTCGACCTCGACGCATCGCAACGCATTACGCATTTTAGAACANTGTTATATTAAAAATCTATTTTTTTATATAAAAATATATTTTATCCTTAAAATAATTAAAATAATATTAAAAGTACGAAACGCATTATGACGCCTATTCTCCTCATTGACAAGCTTAAGCTTGTGATTCTTGATTCTCGACCTCGACGCATCGCAACGCATTACGCATTTTAGAACATCAGATTATAGTCAAAAGGAGAATGCTAAAATTCCATATCTTCTATGAGCATATTCAGATGCCGATCGCGCAAGAAATTCTAGTGTTACAAAAACTTCCTTTCTAGTAATGCACTTGTATCTTAGCAGGGAAAGAAGAAAACAATTGTTTTTACGTTTCCAAGTACATATATTGTACTCTAGCAGATATACAACAAAAAGAGTGTCTAAAACATGCATCAGGTGTCATAAAAAATAGACACCACAGCTTGTTTTGCTCAGGTCCAATGTTAGACTTGTTCCTTTCGTTGATCTCACACTTTATTCGCCAACTTAGGGAAGATAGTTGCTTAAGTTCCTGTACATTCCTATGTTTGCTCTTTGTTAGTTGTTACTTCTTTGCCGGAACTGAGGTTATATCAAGTGGTCGTCAAAGTGTGATCTTGAATGGTTACCCCTATAAGAGAGTCTGTCGGTTCCTGATTTAGAACGTCCTACTCACGAAGTCAAACTGTCTTCTTCGTGCTCTACAAAGCCTCGAGCACGCTCTAGCTTATTTTGTTAAGTTTAACTCCTTACGATTATGCCCTTTCTACACTCGTCGGAAGAACGAGATATAGATGCATACTAATTAGACAAGAAAAAGATTATTAAAGGATTGAATTTTCCCCATATATTGGATATCGTCAAAAGGAAGTATGCTAAAATTCCATATCTTCTATGAGCATATTCAGATGCAGATCGTGCAAGAAATTCTAGTGTTACAAATCTTCCTTTCTAGCAATGCACTTGTCTCTTAGCAGGGAAAGAAGAAAACAATTGTTTTTACGTTTCCAAGTATATATATTGTGCTCTAGCAGATATACCACAAAACGAGTGTCTAAAACATGCATCAGGTGTCATAAAAAAAGACACCACAGCTTGTTTTGCTCAGGTTCAATGTTAGACTTGTTCCTTTCGATGTTTTACCTTTCGTCGATCTCACACTTTATTCGCCAACTTGTTTGCAATTTAGTTTATTAGATTATTATCCACAAATCCATGGAGCGAAATGAAACAGTTCTATCTACTGCAAAATCACTAACTATTCTACACTTCAAAGAAATCTTGTAGAAACATTATCAGATGACATAATTGAAATTTGAATGTGTATAAAACATGCATCAGGTGTCAACTTGTTAAGCAGCATTTCTGCAACATTATAAAGCCAACAGCTCCATGTTAACTCGAAAGATAACTGGTGTATTCAAATCGAAGGCATACCACAATCGTATATGGAAGTGAGACGTAAATTAGTAAAATACGTGCACAGGGTAATCGGCTATTTACTGGAATTAAATGTTTCAATGGCCACCCAACTTTGCATCATGTCACGATTTACTCATCCAACTTCATCAATTGTCCCATTAGCCACTAAACTTTGCTCCATCGTTGTCCATTACTCACCGAATGGATGGAGTTAAAAATGATGGCTACGTGGGGGATGAAAAAGTATTGTGGCCAGTTAATTTCGTCCAACTCTAAATTCATCCGCCAACTCAACGCCATATCATTATTTTCCAAACACGACGTTCACATATTTCACAAGGGAAAGACGACATTAGAATTTCCAAAAAAAAATAAAAATAAAAATAAAAATCAATCCTCTCTATTCTAAATCGATTGTAATCACTCCAAGAACACAAGGAACCCCAAATTGATTGAAATAAGTTGTCTGTTGGAACTGCCAACCAAGATTCGAAGTGCAATAAAGGAAAACTTCATCTATTTCTGTAACCAATTTGAGGATTGAACGTTCTTCTTCATATGCTTCGTCGATTGTCGACTATTAACTGAATATCCTGGCTCCCTTGCCTGACTAGCAGTGAAAGGGAAGCTGTTGCCGGATTCTTCGTACAATCTCTGTTCTATAATACACTACAAACGAATTAGTACACTTTTTGCATTTTTTTTCTTTTATAATCCTGATATATGCATTTGCTACTTTATACATTTGATGTATATTGGTTGGAAATTGGTTGTAATGCATTTGACAGAGGATGAGTTAGTACAGTTTGCATTTGATGCACTTGACAGAGAATGAAATTGGTTGGGGGGGAGTTAATCTGCCAGTGGACCTAAGGAAGAATTGGTATGTGTTCTTTCTTTATCTCCTTTATCTCTACCTCATTTCCTCTCTCGCGCTCTTGCCCTCTTTGTTGAGGTAAAAACATATGAATCCATTGTTCTAGATGAAATGGATAACTTAATTCTGTTAAATTTCCACATTTATGGTGGACACACATTAATGTTTTTTCACACATTAGTAAACATATCTACTTAGTAAATATCCATTAAGGCATATCCACTTGATGCCATCTGATCTAAAGGTGTGCAACAAGTCAAATAAAGGTGGTATCGTAGTTGTTGATTCTTTGCGAAACAGCCGAGAAAAATTGAGTGAAAGTGTTTATGTACAATAGTTTTGTATGAAGTCACCACGATGCTAAAGAATCTGATAGGGACTATATAGATTATTTATATAGTAATGAATCATGAATGGTTGTTCAACCCCTTTTTGTATTCATAAAGTCACCATGCGGAGATATATTTGTTAATTTAGTGGCAGAAGTCTTGGATCTGTTGATGACTCGTGATCTTATTTTGACGTAGTCAATTACTATGAGAGCAGTGTTATTCGACAAACGGTGCAAAATTGTATGTAATTCACACATGAGCTACGAATTCACAAATAAGTGGTGGTGTTTATGAAATCAATTAATCTAGTTGTACAAAGTTCGTAAAGTTTGTCTATAAATTAAGTGTTGACAAAATCTAGATCATTGATTTTCATTGAATTCAAAATCTATTTTTGAAATGATTGGTCTAGATATTGCCAACATTGTTTGTAAACTTTGTCAAACCTAGTATGCACACACAGCATGATTCCTACGAAATTTGAGACAAGGATGTTAAGGTACCAACAGCACAGATGCATCCTCTGCATATTGTTCCCTAATTTAGACATGCTCCTAATCTATTCTGTACACTCGTGCTTCTGCTCTAAAATAAGAAACTAGTTCCATGAGCATGTGCAATACAAAGGAAATATAATCACAAACAAAATCTAACACCGTGAAGAGTAATATTGCATGCTAAACACATGATTATATAGAAACTTAATCCCAGAAACTAAATTTCAACTACAGCACATGAAACCAAAACATCAAATCATGTCCAGATCTGAAACCACAACTAAGCTTTCCTGATTGTTAAACTTCCCCTGTATAACACACAAAGGGATTGATACAATAGTGCACAATGTGGAGTAAATAACTATAATGGGGCAAATAGGTCATTCACCACAGCTAGAATCAATCAATCAGTAATCTCAACCATTACCAGAACATTTAGTAAATTACTAGCATATTACAAATAGGCCATTTTATTTCCATTATTCATCACTAGACCAGTAATCTCAACCATTACAAGTATGTGGAGTAAATTAGTGTCATGCGGCAAATAGGCCATTCACCATAGTTAGAATCAATCAATCAGTAATCTCAACTATTACACGAACATCAAATTGTAGATTACTTGCATACGACAATAGGCCATTTTATTGTAGTTATTCACCACAGCTAGAATCAATCAACCAATAATCTCAACCATTACAAAGAACCAAAAGTTTTAGAGTTATTAGATTCGGTTGAAATAAATGATTGGTCACTGAACTTTAATTTGTATAAGTTATAACTACTTACTAATCAAACTTTAAAACGTAACCCAATGCTCACTCAAGTATCAAAAACGTAACTCATCCAACACTGAGATGAAATCCATTTGAAGCCTTTGACGGAACTGTCCACATGACAGATGGAAATTTGACGTGGCATTATTTAACCATTAAAACACTCCACGTCAACAACTTGCCCTTCCAAACAGCCCCTAACTACACTAACATTTACAAGTAGGCCCTAACAGATATATAAACAACACTAGTTAGGGGCGTCAAATGGATTCCATCACACAGATGCCATTTCAATCCGGTTAAATAATGTCACGTCAGATTTTCATCCACCACATGGACAGTTGCTTCAAAGGCTTCAAACGGATTCCATCTTAGTGATGGATGAGTTACATTTATGATACTTGAGTGTGCATTAAGTTACGTTTTAAAGTTCGATTAGTATATAGTTACACAAACTAAAGTTTAGTGACCAATCATTTATTTTATCTTATTAGATCCTAAACATTTCTTCCTTTACATCTTAGCAGTCTCTTGTACACAAAAATTAAAATAAAAACAGCCTAACTTCAAAGTTATACTCTAGACGCAAAAAATCCATCACTTTTAACATTGTAAAAAAATCTTAAAACTTCTGCATGCCCTAGATATAGCAATATTCTTGTGCAAACACCTGCAATTAATAGCTCCCAAATTCCATAGAACTTTTTCAGTTCCATTGTCATGAACATCATGTTAAGATTTGCACTGTTGTTCCTCAAATTTAAAATACTATTTGAGTGAATTTAAGCTATTAAAGTCTTAATATTCATAATAAGAAAAGAAAAGGGGCCTCAAGCAACATTCTGATAGGTTCTATGGTTCTTCACCAAAAGAAAAGGATAATTATTTACTCCAATTGCAAATTATCTATCAAAAGTTTTTACCTAAACGAAATTCAGCATAGCAGGAGAATTTCCCAATACTCTGCAGCTTAGTAAAAAATTAACAGACTTACCAGCATTTTATTAACTATTTTTCGTGTTTTTACAACTCCAAACTCTGCTCTACTCTCAATAATCTCCAGCTAACTAGTTATAGTAGGATCTTGAAATCAAAGATAAAAAGGTAATGTAAAATCTAGTCAATCAAACAAATTCTTCAAAACAAGCAAAAATTAAAATACCAAAGGCATACACTCGTCCACTACCTCAAGTTTTTCACGAAATCTTAGGAAATATGACATAAATACCACAGCAAAATGCAGAAAATATAGAATTTAGTATAAACCATCTTAAAGTTGAAAATTTCTAGAAATAATCCTAATTCATCAATATTCTGTTTCCCAATAAAATCATAAATCATCATAAAAGGGCATCTTTAAATTTCAGGTTTTCAGTAGAGAAATTAATCGAAAGCAATCAACTAAACTAAAACAAACCAACAGTAAAGAAAAATAACCCTAAATGAAAATAATAAGGACAATCAGAACAATCAATAAAGAAAAATATCCAACCAGTAATCAATTTAGATTTTTAGCAACCATAGTTCTGAATTCAGTTATACAGTAGAGTACCTAAAAAACACCATACATAATGCGAAATAAGAAATTAGCTTCATTTACAGTAACGGTCGGCCTTCTTCTTGACCCGGTCATCTAGCGCTTCTTCAACGGACTTGACCTTGGCAATCGGGTCGTACCCGAATTTCTTAGCCTCAACTGGGAATAATTGATCGTACTTCATCTTCTTCGCAGCGTCGATCGTGTAAATATCCGAAGTTGAATCACCGTTTACGGTAGTGGGTGCATCCTCCACGACGTCGTTTGATTCGATTTTGTTCTTCTTCTTCTTTTTCTTCTTGTCGATGGGCTTGTCGCGGGTGGCGAGTGCGCCGCCCTTGAAGATCAATCTTCCGCCTTTAACCTTCTCGTAAGCCTCCGACATTCCCAATGCCCAATTCTCTGGGGACGATCGATCGGTCAATTTCGTATAGGTTTCTAGGGTTTGGAACAAATATGATTTTGGTTGGAAATTGAGAGAATTGTAGTGAATGGAAATACAGAGGAACCCTCCCTATGTTTCCCCACTCTTGAATAATTGAATGTTTTAAAAGATCCTTTTTAAAATTAAAAAAAAAAAAAAAAAAAAATTCTTCTAAAACTTCTTTACTAAAATAGAGAGAAAAATATAAGAAAATATAGAAAAGTCAAAAACTTGTGTTTATTTGATTGAAAACCAAAACTCCATATTTTTAGTAGGACAGTAACAAATATAATAATCATAATAATTATAAATATAGGTGTTTACGTATAACCATTGTTGTATAATGGTCATTCATTAATAAATGTATAATTTACAACAAAGGTGTTTACATTTTGTATTTACTAATAGGGTGACATGTTGGATTTATCGATTTTGGATCCAAATTGACATTGAAACCAATCACGTTAGTATTAATTAATCGTTAGCTGACTACAGCAACGCCCATGGATAATTAGGCCACGTTTGGGTTCTATTAATTTGATAATACCATAGGTATCAGACCCGATCCGTTCATCAACCCGAAAAAATCATTGGGTCACTGGGTCGTGGTTCAACCGACGGGTCATTGCTATATCATAATTTTAATTAAAAATATTTTTTAAAACAAAGGAAAGCAATTTTTCTAAATATAAAATATATATACATTAGTTCACTATTATAACACAAGTTCAGATGTTGTCATAAATTCATAATAGTCAAGGATGTGATATTTCACTTCAATTGCCAAGGTTCGAATCTGCCTTCGCATATTGAATAAAATTTTGCTATTGGCTTTACCATAAAACGGTTCACCCTTGAATCGGTTCCGGTTTCATCAAAACCCGTCAGGTTCGCCTATGGTATTGAGCGTTTAACCAATCTTTGACCGGTTCACTTATTAAATGGACTAATTACAGTAACCGGACCGGATCACAATCCGATTTTGCTGGTTGCCGAGCCGAACCGCTAGGTCCGGTCTTTTAATAACTATGGATAATACATCTTTTATTTTTTTTCTTTACAATCACAGTTTTCAATTAAATAATGTTAAATACAAATTCAAAATTTTTTCCTTATTCTTTAATTATATATTTTTTTTATAAAAAAAATCACTATTACAAAATATATTTTTCTCAAATTAAACAAAATTTTTGAATCTGCATATAATAATATTTTATTAAAGAATGCGTGATTAAAAAAAAAAGGAAGAAATGCATTTTAGAAATAATGAGGATCAAACAAGGGTTTAGCTTCCATTTGACCCTCGTTAAAATTATAATATATTTTTCTATATCTTCTTTTCAACCATACATTTTTCAATAAAATAATATTACACGTAAACCAAGAGATTTTCATTCTTTTTCAATCATACATTTTTAAAAAATATATATATTATTTCAAAAATTATAATATCAAATAATAGTGGCCAAACGGAAACACAATAGATGAATTTTTCGGGTATTTAAATACTATCTCTCCTATTTAAATGACTTTTTCATTGTTTGATAAATTAAATGTTTATCTTTCTTTTTGGGAATTTATGTATTAGTTATTGGTTATTCATAAATGGATTATTATCCCTCACTTTTAATTTGATATATTTTTTCATTTATTTGTTAAATCTTAAGGCTTTCAGAAATCTAAGAAAATACCTTTGTCGTTAAGGACAACATTTTGAGACCTATTTGTTATATGTACCACATCATGCTCATAGGGACAGATCCACCATTGAAATTCAGCTCAGTCAACGTCAACAATTAGCGATCGTAAAAGCGAGATCGTTTATTAATATTTAAAACTTAATATGTGTTATTTTAACAATAAGATCAAACTCAACAAGTGGCCTAATGGTAAGAAATCCAAGAATCTTTAAGGATAGTCACGGGCTCGACTCCGTTCTCTCTCTATTGCCATTAATTGTGGTAAAAGTTGTAAAATAGTAAAAATTGGAGAACTAAAAGTACATGAATTGTAAGTTAGGAAATCGAACCAAAGACATCTCATAAAAATTGGAAGCTCTGACCAACTCAATTGAATGAGATATTTGAAAATGAAATGAAATAACAGTATATAAACTAAAAAAATCTATGTATTGTATTAAAAAAAAAAAAAAAAAGGTTCTCGGCGAATCCAGCAAGGGCGGCCACGGGGATTCACCGGGTACTGGATCCGCCCCTACATGCTCATTATTGAGAACATGAAAGCTAAAAGTCCATTAACAAAGCATACGCTTTTTAGCTCAATTTTGTTACATTTCTTGGACCTGTGTGTGTGTGTGTATGTTTTTTTTTTTTTTTTACATTATTTATTAATTTTAAGAAAAAAATCATAACGTTAAAAGTGTACAGAATTTAAGAGAAAAATAATAGCATTGCCCAGCTCATATATCATATCCATTTTAAAACTATCCCCAATAAAAAAGAGAGGAAAAAAACTTATATTTATTCTAAAATGTTGAGAAATTATAATTAGAATATAACCAATAAATTAGAAAAAGGAAAATTGATATATAAATATAGGGTAAATAGCACATAACATCACTACCTTTCAATGTCATTGTGCAAAATGTCCATACCTTTTATTTTTTAACATTTTCACCCCTACCTTCCACCTTCCATTGCACAAAAAATCATTCTTAACCATTTTTCAATAAAATGACAATTTTACCATTCTATTCAAATAAAACAAAAAGAAAAAGACGAATAATCAATTACAACTATAATCCTTAAGTTTTTTAAAATTTACAAAAAATTCATAAATTCTCCACCACCACCACTTTCACAACCTATCAAGCTATCACCTATAGATCTACATAGCACCACCTTTCGACCACTAGCCTTGCTTCACTCCCCCCACACAAATTTGAAGATTGGAGCACTTAGGACCCACCAATTTTGGTCAAACAGCTCTCTCCGTGCATCACACCTGTGGAGAGTTTTGGACCAGAATTGAAATGGTTGGGAGATAATTGGTTCAATTAGATTCATACACATTGTCATTTGGGTTTGTTGATGGTTCGATTGATGCCAATTTGGGAATTTAGTATTGTGGGATGCATGAATTGAAGGAGAAGAGTTTGACAAAATGGACGTCGCCAGTGCTGAATGTCTAGATTACAGTAGAATGATTTGAGGCATGTTTGATTGATGTGAGGCCATGTATAGGCTCGTCGAGGTGAGGGGTAACCGTCTTCGGTGGTGCGCAACCATAGGTGGCGCCGAAAGTAAGGTTGTTGTGAAGAGTTGTATACGGCAGTTTAGATTGGATTTCAGTAAAGAAAGTGAATTTTTTGAAAGCTGATAAACTTCTTAGTGATTTAAGCGATCCCCAAAAATTAAATAAGAACGTAACTTTAAATTGAATCGGGGAGATCAAGCTATGTTGAATTGTTTAATGACCATGAAAGTATTGTTTTCTTTGTATTTTGGGCTTAAATGTGTAGTCCTAGTGAAATGGAAGCAACAATGGCAATAAGTCTGGCCCTCTATATATATATGGATTGTAATGGCAAAATAAATATTTGTTGTATTTATGTTATATTTTATTTTATAATGAATTAAAATATAGCTTTATTTTTTTTTTTCTTTAAATGAAAGAGGATCGTTCTTTTAGATTTTGTATAGGAGTAGGACACTCAAAATTTCAGAGCCAATCTTGATTATATTGTAATTATTTTGATGACGAAATTGATACAAATAAGGAAGAGATAGTTTTCTGCTAAAACAATTAAAAGATGACAGACTTTTACTTGATAAAAACTAAAAGACAAAAGTAGATAGGATAAAGTAATTGTCTATTTCTATTTCTTCATCAAAATGAGCTGTCTTTATATAGGCTCATACATAACGAATAACAAGAAGAAAATAGGCACTACACAACGTCCAAAACTAACACCTACCGAATAGGTAAATAAAAAACTAATTTGTTGTACACAACAATTCCCAAAAGACTAGGACAACAACTAGCGAACAAAACTTGGTCTTAAAACAAACTTTTTCAACATTCTATCCTTCAAACTGATGTCCGAACATTCAGTTTAATACTGTCACAGATTGTAATTAGGTTTACTTTCATTTGTTAGTTTAGTGATAACCTTATAAATAGGGTCTTGTACTTTGTAATAGATACGGAATAATGTATTATTCGATATACAGTTTTCATGGTATCAGAGCGCTAGGGTTCGAAAGTAATTAAATCTTAGGTTACCTTCGTTTCCCGTTTCTTGCTCTATCTCTAATTTTCGGTATTCAGAGTTGCTGCTTGGTGCTGTATTGCTCTTGGGTAATCACCGGTAGCAGTCTAGGTCGACCCATCCTTGGTCGTCATCATCGTTGTAGAGCGCGATGGTCGCGGGCTGTGCAGTTGTGAGC
>CAIGRS010252092.1:0-14332 GCA_903798395.1 Fraxinus floribunda
AAAGTCTAAACCGACTAACCAAACCAAACCTTGGGTTGATTTGGTTTAAGAAATAGAGTAGTTTGATTTGGGTTGAAATATTTCCAAACCGACTAATTTGGCTTTGGTCCCAACCCAAATCGAACCGTGCCTAGTGATTGATGAACTATGCTTCCGGTGACATGTCCACGAAAGATAAGACATTGAAAATGCGACTCATTTGCTCATTTTTAAGATAACGATTATCTAGGTAACAAGTGATAAAAGACATTTTAGATTGTTCACTCAGGGTTAGACCCAATAAAATAAATTTTAATACGAGAATTTGTTCCTATTTTTTAATCACATTTTCCTCGAAAAAAAATCACTTTTATCACAAAATTTATTCTAAAATATCTATATCAATCAAGTCACATATTAATTGGAGAGTGAACAATCTCGTAATTCAAGTTTTATTAGAGTCCACAGAGTGAAATTGATGTGCATGATTTTCATTTAAAGTTTTGGGATTATGTATTATTAGTCATGTTGATAATATGGGGATAAATCGTCTTGGAACCGAACCCCAAGAGCCACGAGAAGTTTTATTCAACCTTTCTTACGAAACCAAACTAAGATCCACGCAGCGAATGAGCTATAACCAATGAATGCTGAAGTTGATTGTTCCTCCTCTCTATGCTACAGCAACTGGCTGTCTAATCATGCAAAAATTTAGTGAAGTAATGCTTCAGTTTACCAGAAATTAAAATATTTTCAAACCGACTAATTTGGCTTTGGTCCCAACCCAAATCGAACCGTGCCTAGTGATTGATGAACTATGCTTCCGGTGACATGTCCACGAAAGATAAGACATTGAAAATGCGACTCATTTGCTCATTTTTAAGATAACAATTATCTAGGTAACAAGTGATAAAAGACATTTTAGATTGTTCACTCAGGGTTAGACCCAATAAAATAAATTTTAATACCAGAATTTGTTCCTATTTTTTAATCACATTTTCCTCGAAAAAAAATCACTTTTATCACAAAATTTATTCTAAAAAATCTATATCAATCAAGTCACATATTAATTGGAGAGTGAACAATCTCGTAATTCAAGTTTCATTAGAGTCCACAATGAAATTGATGTGCATGATTTTCATTTAAAGTTTTGGGATTATGTATTATTAGTCATGTTGATAATATGGGGATAAATCGTCTTGGAACCGAACCCCAAGAGCCGCGAGAAGTTTTATTCAACCTTTCTTACGAAACCAAACTAAGATCCACGCAGCGAATGAGCTATAACCAATGAATGCTGAAGTTGATTGTTCCTCTTCTCTATGCTACAGCAACTGGCTGTCCAATCATGCAAAAATTTAGTGAATTAATGCTTCAGTTTACCAGAAATTAACATACTCGTTCCATGTCCATGACACGAATACTTTCTAAAACAAGGAGTTCAAGTACTAAATAAATGTTCTAAAAAAGGTAGCAAAACAATAATTTGATGTAGAATGAAAATGAGATTGGTTATGTTGCCAAGTCTCAACCATTCAAAATTGCACAAATCTGAAAATTTCATAGCCGTAAAATGGAAATGGAAACCTCGACCATAAAGCGGATCAGAAAACCTCCGCTCCAAACTTTTTGGCTGGACATTCCAATGCGGTGAATGAATCAGTGTAATTCTGCAAAACAGTCACCAATTAGATACGCCAAAAACAAGGAAATAATTATTGACAAATACATAAGCAAGGTATCCACAAGTGTCTTACTTATATGCTCTTACGAGATGATTACTTACTGCCGTGACCTTTTCTAATCAGCAACTGCATAATACTTATTCTAAGATCAAAATGACAAAACAAATCCTCGAGTAACTTACATATTTTATTGAAGGCGACAATATCACAACTCTGGACATACTCATTTATTGGTTCTACCGTGAGATGCTCTTCAATTAATGTATCAACAGACACCAAATCATCCACAATGGTAAGCATAATCTGAAGCTTCTTGATACCATATCCAACAGCTACGAGTTTAGCTGCAACCAAAGCAATATATTTTGTAAGTTGTACTTGTAATGTAATTAACTACTTTAGAAAATAAATAGCTAATTTTACATTTCATCCTGATAGATTTTCTCCCAAGAAAGTGCATGCTGGAGACACAGTGGGTACTACATCATGTTCATTTAAAAAGAATCAAAGCCAAATTCGGAAAGTCTTGCACAGGATAAAACTTAAGCTAGGTTACAATAGCCATCACCACCACCATTAATTCCTAAAGGAATAGAAAAACTTACATGCTCCCCATAGCAAACCATCCATCTGCACACCTCTAACAGCTTCCTCAAGCTTTTTCATATCTGTCTCGTCATCCCATGGTTTTACATCCATCAGGACTGATGACTTCCCACCTAAAAAAATACGAGTACAATGATTGATATGTACATTTTGTTTGATAATATATGAGAATGATAAAAATGAAATAACATTGAAATGATTTGATATGTCAGATTAAAATAGGTTATAGATGAGGTGGAAACTTGATTTAGATATGATTATGAAACTCCAATTATTTTCTCTAGCTTTAGTCCACTTGAGAGTCTTTGTGATTTATTTTTTATAAGAATTTGCTCGCGCGCACACTGCGAACTCACTCTCTTTCTTCCTTCCAGATGCCTTCACAGCAGCAGCACGTTCTTCAGCAGCCTTCTTCTCTTCCTCAGTCTCCTCGCCAAACAAATCCACATCGTCGTCGTCTGCAACAGAGACCTGAAATTGAAGTTATTAGTAAGGTTAAGCATAAAAAAAACCAAAAAGAACGTACTCATAAGCAATAATACATGGTCATTCCAAATTTACATCGTTCTCCAAAACAGAGATAAAGGAGATCACAAAAAATGAAATATGTGCACAGAAATCTATGCAATAGCAGATAACTTATTCACTTGACAGAATTTCCAACATAACTAAGAATAATAAAGCAAGGAATTTATATATTAATATCTTGCCTTAGTGTCTGCGACAGGAGGAGTTGCAACAGCCTCCCCAGGGACTGGAGCTGATCCCTCGACTATGACACCAGATCCTTCCGCAGAAACTCCACTATAAAAGCATATTGTAGAAAATTATCAAGCCAAAAACTTTAAAAAGCTGAAAATTACAATTGAATGCAGAAAAGACTTACGAAATCCTCAATAGCGCTTCAATGTGGTTGTACCACCTTGAAACATTCACATAGTCAAATGATGGAAGCTTTGGAAGAGTAGCATACACAGTGAGATCATCCTTTGAAGCTTGGTACCTGAAACAAGGAGTAAAGAGAGAATCCAAATTGATATTCAATTCATTTTTAGCTTGCCATGCTAGAAAAACAGATGCCTGCACTCTATGAAGACGTGCTTCAATATGTTCCTGAACTCCGGTAAGAGCACGCAGCAGTTTACGGAATTGATGCTAACAATTAAACCAGTATTCTTTAGCTTTTTTCTTGGATAATGAGTTACATTCACATATTCCCTCGCGTCTAAATTGAGGTATCTACAAAAACATAAACAGGTTTTCTAAATTACATTCATATGAGATTTCAAATAAAAATATGCTACAGTTCCGGCAGTTATCAAGAGTGCCCAAGCAGTTATCATTAATCACAAGCATATTGTAGAATCTGAGGTAAATTAAAACCGAGTGCTCTGCAAAAGATTCATCCAATAGACCACATGATTCATTTTTTTTTATTATTCTATTTATATAAATAGAAATCTATCATTTGCATGAGCTATGGAATATAAAATTAGTTCTAATACTCACGAAAAAATTAAATCCAAAAAACACTAAAAAAATAATGTAAAAAGAAGTAAACTTTACCCTGTAATATAACTGCGACTTAAAAGGTATTCATCAAGCTTCTTGAGGCCAGAATCTGAGCCAAGGTTGTAGAATGCGACAGCCATTGCTTAATAATAATACTCAGATCTGAATTAATTCGATTCCATTCAGCCAAACACACATTAAAAGATTGAATTATAGGTGCAAATCTATGAATTTTTCATATTATGTGTGTAGAGAGAGAGGGAAACACTCACGTGACCAGGGCTGCAGGCGAAGAGCTTGGAGCGAGACTGGGAGTTGGAGAGTAAAATTAGGGTTTAATCGAGTCGTACATATCTGGCACGAGGAAATTTGGTTTTTTCTACTCAGCCCCTCGAGTATCGTGATAAATGATAATCAACCCCCTACAGACTGAAGAACTAACGTAGAGCCCTTAGTAACTTTTTTTTTTTTTTTGGGGGGGCAATGAAAAGCCATTGTTGGCCACAAAGTATTAGTTCAATCAAATCTAGTTACAAATTATGGCTTAGACATAAGAAGATGAAAGCATGGAGGTATAATATGTTCGTCAGCATTTAGAATGTGCAATAACTTTTTAATATGATTGGATTGAGAATTTCGTTGGCGAGGGATATGCAACAAGTGCAACGATGAAAGCTTTTTAATGCTCGAATCAACACAATTGTTTGAATATACTAGATGTAATTTAACTTCATATGCATAATACGAAATAGAGAGTACATAATTTATGTCTTTAGATAACATCGAGTACATGAACTCACGAGTAGTTTATATACTCCTAAAGAAAATCTCGTTACCACTGAATTTTTAAAGTTATTTCCTTATAATCGTTATGTGCTATATGGAATTGAACAAGCTAGGAATTTATATGTAAACGTTGTATTCAGTATCTAAAGCCTTCTGATTATGAGAGGCAACATCTTTCTGATTCGCCTCCTAGATATTATGGTAGATTTATTTATTTATTTATTTCTTTTTTGTGTTATGAATTAGATCTTCAAACTTGATGTTCCTAATTGGATGAAATAGAGGAAGGGTAGTATTGCCCAAGTCAACAAGTGAAGGAAGTGCACATGAAGAGTCTTTGATGAGTGACAAACAAGGGCCAACCCAATAAAGGAATGGGCTTGTTGAGTAAGGTCGACTTTCGAGCCCAAGAATACGCTTGGAGTTGTCTATCTCATACCAAGGCTTTCCTAAGTTTTGAAAAAGGAGCGCATAAGTTAGGCCATTTGTTTGTAGGAGTGATAACACGCCTTGAACTATGGGTGTGTTCGGTGGAGATTAAAATCGGATTAAAATTGAAAAATTAGTCGTTATTGTTGACTTTTATTAAACGAGTGAGACTCAATAACGACTATATTTTCAATTTTAATTCAATTTTGAGCCGTACCAAACAAGCTCATATTTTTCTTCAATTCTTGTTCTCCACGTTTTCATTCTCGCTCGCTTTGTTGCTTACACCTATTTAGAGGTAACTAAGATCTTTAAAAAATTTGAATTGGATCGCGACAATCCGTGAGGCAACGAGACAGTATAAAAAAATTAAAAAAAATAAAATAAAATAAAGCTCTACTCTGCTATAAGTCAACAGATTATAACAACTGAAAGTTACCCTGCAACAAATAATCTGTCTTCTTCAACTTCCCCATATTCATCACCAAATACTTAAAGAAACAGCGGATGCCAATAAAGAAACCAAAGAACCCCACCCTAACCAAGAATGATTGATCATAAGAACCATCCACTCTTCTTTTTCTTAATGCAAACATGTGAAAATGAAATAAAGAAATTGAAATATAAATAAAGCGATGCTTCAAATAAAAGCAAAATCATCCCTTCTTCTTCACTCAAGAAATATTATGAACCAATCAATGGATTTTCCAATCAAAAGCCACCACTCTATATTGAGGATGTGATGGTACCTCTTGTGGGATGGGTACAGAACAAGCAAAATGCCCCCAGAAGTATTCCATTGCCATCCTCTTGTTACTCCACTGATTCCAGTTCTGCCCCGAGTCCCATCCAAATCCGAGAAAAAACAAACGTTGCAAAAGAAATTTTACCGAGGAAGGATGAAATTTACGAATAGGAAGCTCATACCAGTTCTTGTTTTCATTCTATTGATTGCTTCAATCCTCCGACTTCTCAAACTCACAATGATAACTTCATCTTCGTCTCTGCCTCCATCTGGATCACCTCTTTTTCGTCAGCAGAAGTGTTCGTTCTCTTCATCAAATTGCAGGAATAACACCGGTATTATTACTGAAAAGGAAAATCGATTTCTCTTGGATCTTGTTTCTCGGAGAATTCCCTGCAAACTTCTTGTTTTTGGGCTTGAACCACAATACTTGAGCCTTGCCTCCTTGAATGATGGTGGATTCACCGTCTTCATTGAAGACAATCCCGAGAAAATAAGCACTATGAAAGCTATAAACAAGACTCGAGTTTACAAAGTTGAGTACCAGACTATTGCTGCTGAAGCATTCGAGCTACTCAAGCATGCCAGAGAAAATCCAGATTGTGCACCTAAGTTTCATCTGCCCAAATTGTCAACGTGCAAACTGGCATTAACAAATCTCCCACAAGAAGTTTATAATACAAAGTGGGACGTGGTGGTGGTGGACGGACCACAAGGGGACACACCAGATTCCCCGGGGAGAATGGCGGCCATCTACACTGCTAGTATACTAGCACGAAAAGGAAATGTGACCGACATTTTAGTACATGATATAGATAGAATGATCGAGAAGTGGTTCTCGTGGGAATTCTTGTGTGAAAAGAACTTGGTTTCGTCGAAGGGAAGATTTTGGAATTTTCGAATACTCAGGGAACCTAATGCTACTAAATTTTGCACGATATAAACATACCAATGCCACTTCCCAAACTCCAATATTCACAATTTTTGCTACTTGATAATTTTTTTCTTTCAAGTATCATGACAAGCTCAAGAACTACGACAAATGCTGCAGTCCTTCCTCTATTGCTAGACATACCCAGAAAATTTTGTTGGACATGTGGGTAGTAGATTTTGAATTGTGTTAGTTCTTCCGCAAGAAATATGATCATTTACTCGGATGCTCATCGGGTCAAAGGAAAGATGATCGAATAGAGGGACTTTCGAATATATGGCAATCTTAAATGCGTCAACATCAATGGTGAGTGCCATTGGTTAGTCGAGACTTGATTTGTCAGATCTAGAATAATTATATCGACCTTATAAATAGTGGTTCCACTTTTAAATAATGGATAAAAAGTAATACAAGTTCTCACGTTACTTGAAAAAGAAAGAAAAAAATAAAGGTTGATGGTAATAGGCGTTTTGATGAATGATGAAACATTTGACATATTTAACACTATTAAAAATACACAATTATTATATAAAATTAGATTGTTTAATGAATAAAATTTTATTTTTTTTCTTTCTAATAGAGAGTTATTGTCTAATGTACCTCGCTGGGCGTTCTATAAGAGATCTGCTATTTGGGTATTGTTTTACTTTTTCTTCATAAATATTATAGTTATATACAATATAATCAGCCAAATAATAACAACGGTCGATATGTCCGAGTGGTTAAGGAGACAGACTTGAAATCTGTTGGGCTTCGCCCGCGCAGGTTCGAACCCTGCTGTCGACGAATTTGATTATCTTTTTATTATTTTCCTTCCATTTTTGCTTACTTTATTTTGGGTAAGAGGGAAAATTACACAGAGTAAAGTTACTTCGTACTTTTAAGTGGTTATCACATTTGACTCTCACAAATGAAATAAGGAAGATAGGGTTCAAACCATATTATCCACTTCGAAAATTATTTTATTATTTCATTACCATTTTTCCCATGAAATTTTCTGATTTTATTTCCTTGTACATACATCGTCCCGACAACGAGTTTTCTTTTTTTCAAGTCAAATTTACCAAATTTGGCATTAAGGCTTGAGAAGATTTTCATATGTTTTTCTCTTGTTGTCGAAGAAGTTAGATAACCTAACAAGTCGTTAGAGTATAACAAGAATAGCTCCATTAAAAAATCGAACACTTAATAATACTCCATCCCAAATATGCATTATCCATTAGATTTTCATTATAAACACTAATTTCGAAATTTATTCACATGTTTGATCGTACTTAAAAGTAACTTACTTTTTATGTTTCTTTTTCCCCAAACACGATTTTCAAAATTACATTTTTACTGACAAAATTTATAGTCTTAAAACTCTCTATTTGAAAAGACAACTTTAAGCATAGTCACCAAAATGAAGAAAGGGGAATATCCATGTTTTTTGGGAGAAAGTAGTGATATGAGAATGAGATTCTTCTGTTACAGAAATAAACCAATGTTGTACAACCTTACAGAGTGTCAATATCTACATAGAAAGAACATAAATTCCAAGTCCATAGATACAAAATAATATTGAAAGTAAAACTCATAACTAGCCAACCATCACCACCTGATCTTTCATCAGGTGAAAGGAAATGAAAGTCTGCTCAGTGCAAATTCCTCTATCTAGTTACCGGGCTAGCCTCAAGTATGTCAACACACCTAAACCTGCAATTAGTGCTGCCCCGGCTGCCACAGCACTATATGCTGAAGCCCAAGCATCTGACTGAGCATAATCCAGGCTTCCAGAGCTGGAACTTCTCGTCCGATGAGATGATTCCGAATAATCTAAATGCAATTTTAGTCCCTGTTCATGTTCAGCATTACCTAGGTTAGTGATCGTAATTATAATAAAGAATGAGTGGCAAACATACAAGAACGTTGTTATGGATATAAATTAACACCCTTGTTTGAGCTCCATTATCCAAAAATTCATTTTTTTTTTGCTTAAACTCATTTTCAACTGCACATTCTGTCAATAAAATAATTTACACTTAAAACGAAAACTTTTTCTTACTTTTGAGATATTAGAGTTTTTCTTAGCATAGAGCATTCTGCAAGCTTTTCAATGCCCAATAGACCCTCTTAAATTATTCACATCATTTAGATTTTAAGAAAAAAAAAAAATACTACAAATATATAATGGAAGAACAGAAGAAATACATTTAATACCTTCCAACCGGCCAACCTTGCATGGTCCACAGCTGCTTGAAGATCACTATCCGATGTAATTACAACTTTGTCATGGTCTTCGTCTTCATACTGCAGAGGTATGATCGTTCCTGAAAAGTTCGCAAGGAGGGAAAAGAAGGGAGGGATTCAACAACAAAACCTACCAGAATCAGTGGAAGGTAGTTACGGTCAATGTCATTCCCCAATCTCTGAATGATAGCAGTAAGGAGGTTTGTCAAGTTCCGTGTATCTGAATCCAAAAACAGCATTCAAAGTCATGATCAAGAAAAACTCTGGTTTTCTAAAATCGAGACAATAGAAGAGTACAAGCATTGGCTTAGTCTGAGAATTTTTCCTCAATGGAACTGATAGTTATGCTAAATGATAAACATCCCTCTCTCCTTCAATCACTGTTGAAGACAAGATTAAAGCGATATACACGTGGTCATTGCTTAAGCTTTTAAATCAAGTGGTTCAACATGATACAAGAGCACGCAAAGGTCATGAGTTCAAGTCGTCTCCCATTTAGTGAATTGTGTATAACTGTATATATGCAGCTTTAATGGGAAAAAATTGAACTCCACCTAACTTACCGCATTCTCTATCAGCTTAAACTTTCAAGTAACAAATGCACATTCTTTTCGAGACAACTGCAGTTATGCTATGCAGTACATTGTTTGGCTGACTTAGAAGTTATGTTGTTTGTTTTTGCCAAACACGTTTGTGCCCTTTTTTTTACAGTCTCTCTTCTTTTTATGTTTGGTAGAAAATCTTACTTTTAACACAGCAGCGCTATATATACTGAGAAAAAAGGAAAATATTGCCCTTTTTCTTTAAAAGCTTAGCCAGAACGCTGTTAACTGTAATTTAATAATATAAAATAAGCAGCAATCAACTCAAAGTCCACGATGCCCACCGTCCAGAGTTCGGTGTTTACTATGCCTCCTCAAGTAGCAATTCAGATGTAAAACATGCAAAATTATTTACCATATTATTAGAGTCGGACAAGAAGACATACCACAGATGAACCTATACATTCTTCCCTTTCTGTCTTGAATCTTGAAAGCAAATGTATTGGGCATGCTGGATGAAAGATGAGAAACAGATTGACCTGTTTCTGCTCCTTCAGAAGCCAGCTTCAAGGAATCCTCACTGGCATATCATCAATAAATGTAAGAAAAAACCGAGCATTCAAGAGCTAAAGAAAGTTCTTTTGGTAGAAGTCTACAACCTCCTTGTCTCTTCCTCATCATCTAGAGTGGAAGCCATCGCAGAATCCCAGAAGTTTTTCTCCATAGAATTAGCAGCCTCGCTGTTCACTCCAGCATTACTTCCCACCTTTACCACCATAAACAAATCAAAACAATCATAAACCTAAACCCAAACTTAATCAAATCATCCCTAAAAGCCACAGCTCTGAATTCTCCCACCATTCTGTCCATTACTTTAGCTTGTGCCCACCCTCCAGCATCCCAATCCCAAGACTGCCAACTCAAAACCTCCAATAACCCAACCAAATTTTTTAAAAAGAAAATAAGACAAGATGTAAATGATATAAATGTGGCCTCTCCAATTGCTAAAACTTTTAGATCAAATGGTTTAAAATAGCATTAGAACGGGGCAAATGCCCTAGATTCAAGTCTTACCATTGACCACCTATTCAAATGAAATTGTGCACGTTTTTTAGGCTTCGATGGAAAACAAATGAATGGCCTACGTGAGAGGAAGTGTTGAAAACAAGATTTACATGATATAGACGTGCTCCTCTCTAATAATTTAAGCTTTTAGATCAAGTGGTTCAACAATTTGAAACCAAAATGTTTCCAAAAAAAGGTAATACGCCAAGTATTATATTCATGTTTTGGCCTCAGAATAATTAAATTTGACTTACTGTGGCTACAGCAGCCTGGGTTACATGAAGCACGTCAACAACAGCAACAACAATTCCATCTGTATCATATCATATGAGTCGCCAGATAACAAATAATAAAATTTAGATAACAATTTCTCGTGTCCACTTTGTACTCTCATATATATACATATACCTCTATCAACAACCGGAAGGTGTAAATATTTCCCATCATGCATATTGTGAAGAGCATCGACAATAGATGTATCTACTGTTGCACACGCTGGATTTGGGGTCATCACCTGCAGAATCAACACGTGGAAAGAAAATTTTAGATATCCTTTACTTCTCAGTGCATCCTGAAAAACTAGATGGGAAGAGAAGGTTACCTTCTCCACCAGAGTAGACTCGGGAGGAAGGTCTTGAGCTATGACTCGCATCAACATATCCTTTGAACTGGCAGAGAAATATAAGGAGCATTCTCTTATCTATATCGACACTGAGAAAAGCTTCACCATTTATACAATTACTCCTAGGTATTTATATCTTCAACATGAGAGAGAACTCACGTTAAAATTCCTTGCGGTTTGTTTTCTATTGTTACAACAGCAGAGCTTGTCCGGAATTCAAGCATCTTTTTTGCAGCAACTAGTACTGTGTCACTTGGAGCAACTGTTACAATCCTAACAAAGCCATAATAAAGGTAACAGAGTAAGTCATGTAATATTGCTGTTGATCAAGATTAATTTCTAATTGATCAAATGTCACGTACAACTATTCTTATTGGTAAAGATATTACCTACTTTGAGTTCTCAGGAATTATTGTAGATAAGGAGGGCATGAAAATTCGCTCTTTCAGTGTCTCGATGAATATATTAGGACCTATGCATCCGACAGATATAGTGTCTGTTACTTAAACCAACCAAGTTAAGTGTTGAATTGAATATAAATGACTTTAAAAAGTTCACAAAGAAGATGACATATGATGGCACGCATAAAAGCTAGATCTGGAAAGAACATAGAGAGAAACATTATCCACCAACCAGACAGAGATGTCCTCCAGTGTTTCTCAACTCCTTCAACAGCAGCAGCAATGGCCTTTCCCTTCTCAGATGCCCTCTCCATGCGAGCAATAGCATCATACAAACATTTTGCTATATCAAGTAAAGCAATAACCTCTCCCTTCTCAACAACAGGTAAATGCCTAAATTTTCCTGTAGGCAAGATATCACGACAAAACATGGGAGTTAGAACAGGACTTCTAACAGAGTACTAATACATCTTATTTGCATATAAAGTATAAACAACCTTGTACCATCTTTTGCAAGGCTTCTACAGCGAGAGTGTCAGAAAGCACAAAAACTGGATTCCTCGTCATAACCTTGGAAACAGGAGTTTCCATAAGATTAACCTCACAAGCAATGACTCTGGTAGCTATGTCCTTCAATCACATATGAGAAAAATACAACACAATATATATCTTCAGAAGAAGTTGAAGAAGTCCTTAAATAGAGCAAAATTAATTCTTATATGTTAATTTTAATGAACAAGTGATTCGACAGTACACTATCCGTCAGGATTCCACACAATAATGCATTTGAATCAGTCAGCAACAAAGCATCAACTCTACGAGCAGCCATCCGACGGCTAGCTTCATGAATACTAGTAGTTTCAGGCACTGTCAAGGCTTTGGACAACCGCAATCTCTTCACTGTCCGCTCTCCTGATAGTCCCCTGTTGCAGAAGTTAATAGAAACTGACTGACAAAACCATATGTAGTAGACTAGTAGCTGATATTGATTGACAGTGTGATTTTGCACAAACACTTATGCCATTGGTCTAATATATTTATGCATCTACAACGTAGTCACTCCGAAATTTCTTGCACAATATATACATATCTAATCGTTCCCAGTTAATTACTTGAGACAGACAAGACTACTGGAAACATCCACAGTTTGCAACAAATAAATTAAGAAAAAAATACACATAATAGAAACCAACTCAAAGTATGAAACCTTGGGACAGCTTCAATTATTGAAATGTATGTTGAAAAGTTGATAAAAATTGTGTTTTGTATGAAATGTGTGGTTGAAAATGAAATTAAGGAAAAAAGAGTTTTAGAAAATGGAGGTGTAAATACTGTCTTGACAAACACGATTAGGGTCATGCATAATGCTGTTAGTTGTCTGGCAACAGAGTAATACAAAGAACAACCAAAACATATACTGCAAAATATGAATTCGAATAAAAAGAAGCAAAAGAAATATATTTGTCAAAACGTGCACTATGCATACATGGAACCAGATGTTGAAAGAGACTTTCGGTGAAGGGCCGATTCACCGATGGTCCCTCCCCCGCCGCTCTGACGCCGCAGAAAGAAGGACCTTTCTGAGCTGTTCAATGACATGCTTCTCCTCGACGACAATTTATCCTCCTTGATATATTCCACCACCTTAACCTTCATTCATCAATAAACAAAAACAAATCAATCATAACTCTCGAAATTAACAAAAAATAAGAGACTCATTCATCAGTTTAACATAATAAAAACTAATCAATCAATACACTCAGAATTAACCAAAAAAAAACAGAGGTTATCAAAGTGCTAAGAAGATTTACCTTGTAAAATGTATATTATAAAATGAAATTAATGAGGCAAAGAGGATTTCTCCCGGGGAAGAGAAATTGCGCGCCAGAGAAATGAGAGGGTGGGGATTTTGCCGTTCGTTTTTTTCTGAGAATAATGTATTTGTGTACGAAAATAATTTCTAAATTGTAGGAGTGGTAGCCAATAAAGACTGGACACATCATCAAATTTAGTTCGGTCACAGTGCAAGGATGAGGCGTTGAAACATTGAAAAAATATATGAAATAGTGGACTTCACGACTCTCATTCTTTTTTTTCTTTTTTTTTTTTTAATTATGAAACTCTTTTATTAAAACTAGTTAGACGCACGTGCTAGCAACGTAGTTGGCTATTGAATAGCATAGTTCTAAAAGCTTAATGAAATAAACTTCAATGAGTGATGGTGTTCAAGATGCAAATATAAAGAAACATCAGACGGATGTATCTCAGATAATACAAATCCATAAATTCTCCACATCGCTTCAAGTATAGTCAGGCTCCACACAACTCAACACATCTTGCATTTTGATATCTTGAAATTTCATCAATGGTCACATTTGTATCATTGCTATTTACAGAAAAACTAATTCAATTTACATGTATTGATGATCATTCTTAGAGACAATCGGAAATCGAAGAAATCAAACAATGTATTCTCAAATATGTTTTCACTTACTATGTCTTTTCTCCAATCAGCTTATTCATAATTCATGCCATGTTCAGTTTATATAGAAAAGCAATTGGATCTGGATGACAATGTAAACCATATCGAGAATGGGAGCAATATTCAACAAGTTATAGAAGTAACAAAAACTCAATTATCGAAAAATGGCAAAACTTGAAACACTGAGAAACAAAGAATTATTATAAACGTTCTCCAAATAAATCATATAAAGCGTAGTTAAACAGAGGCCAAGTCAAAGGTTTCAAATTGATGGTTTCAACATAGTAAAATGAGAATTCAAGAAAATGGTGTTTAATA
>CAIGRS010252101.1:0-20237 GCA_903798395.1 Fraxinus floribunda
TTTTAAAATTGATTAAAATGTAGTCAAAATCAATTTTTTGGATCAATTGACGGTATTTTGGATGGAAACTGTCCAAAAGGGCCCTACCTGCAACATTTCGAAATGTTAGGGGTGACGGTTGCAATAAATCAAAGGTTTGGGAAAAGTCTACCAGTATTTTAAAGGTTTGGGGCTTTTGCTGCAATTATCCCATATATTTATCATGTTTTGTTACGTATTTTCAAAGAGGATTGGATAAACATCCTCCATAGGACTATTACGTATAAATTCAGACGGAAAGATCCCAAATAGTAAGGAGTGATATTGCCTAGTGTTTTTGAGTAACAATGTCTCTTTGACCCTTGCCAATGAGGATTGAAATTATTGAAGAAGACTGGCACCAAAAAATAAAAATAAAGGGTCAAGATCAAATTTTAATTTTAACTACACATTTCAGATTCACGTCTACTTATAATGCAATCCAAACAAGCACATAGAATATGCATCATTTTAAAAATAGTAGGAATGAGGATTATATCGGATTATGGTAGCTAACATTGCCCCTAAAAGGTGATCATTTTAGGTATTTAGGTTCGATTGTTAACAAGGAAGAATTAAAGATGTTATGCAAAGGATTAATTATTTGGAAGAAAATGGGAAGTGCTACACAATTGCATGCTATGTTTATGGTATTAGGCTGTTAAGAGGACAAAATGTTAATATGATGAATTTAGTGGAAACGAGGATTTGAAAAATGGATTTGTTGCCATATTATAGGTTGAATAATGCATCAACATATAGGGTTGACACTGATTGAGGATAAAGAAAAGGAAGGACAACTTAGGTGGTTAGGGCATGTTTTGCGGAGATCTAAAGAGGCTCAGTTTTGTATATTATGAGATCACAGTAGAAGTCATTAAAAGAGGGAGGTTAGATCAAAACTAATATGGCATGTTGTCAATGTCAAAGATCTAGTCGCTTTGGATATTCTAGTAATTATTGCAATAAACTGAAAAGAATTTATGTAGCTAATACTTAACAAGGCTTAGTTGGTTTTGTCGTTTTCATCATTAAATTTTTGCCACAGTTCTCAATTTGACAATTCCATCCATTACCTTGCAGTCCATTTTCAGTTTTAATGGAGCCGATGTTTCTGGATTCGATTCATTTCGAAAAGATTTTGCAGAGCATAAAGAGGTTTAACTGATTTGTGCTTTATTACACTTGATAAGTTTTCCTGCTTATCTGTGAAAAGCTAAAACTTTCAGGAATGGAGGCTTCCTGACAATGTTATTTGTCATTCATCCAGGTCAGACTTAACAAAAATTACCGGTCCACTCGTTGTATTGTTGAAGCTGCCTCGTTTCTTATACGAAATAATCTAAGACGATGCAAGTCAAAAGATGTTTTAACCGATAATTCATCTGGATCTAAGGTAAACTTTTTTAGCAAAAGCTGAGTATTATCTTATTTATGGTAATTAATTCAAATTCTTTTGATCACATCATCAGATATCTATCAAGGAATGTTACAACGAAGATGCGCAGTGTGCATTTGTTGTTGACAAAATATTGGAAATTACATCTGATGTTTCATCTTCTAAGTGCTCCTTCAGCAATATTGCCATTCTCTACCGGAGGCAGGTTAAATTTACTGTTCTGTTTCTAGTTTACTTCTATGTAGTCAGTTATAGTTGCTGTATTTACGTGGCTTCTTCTTTAATAGGTGTCAGGGAAAATATTTCAAACAGCATTTCGCGATAGAAAAATTCCATTTAACACTCACGGCGTGGCCTTCTATCGGAAAAAGGTTGCTGAGATTCGTATTTTCATTTTTCCTTGACATCCATCACATGATTTTTCTAGATCCTTCATATAGTCAATTTTCAAAATCTCAAGGTTTTGAGAATTCATAGCATGGGACACAGAAATCTAATTGACGTTACTGTGGTATATATGTTACCTGACAAGACAGCTATCTTGGTATATATGTTCCGCTTTTAGCTTTCAGGTTAAAAGTAAACATCGTGCTTTGTGTTTCATTTGCAATTGCTTCCTCAGCAGTCAGCACTTATAATTTTTGAATCACCTCACTACATGGCTTTGTTGGATAATTTTTGAATCACCTCACTACATGGCTTTGTTGGATTGCTTTTTAATGTTGGATACATCTACTAATGTCTCACTTTCTTTAAACACATTCTATTTGTAACAGAATGAGGGGGGTGAAAGACATTCTATTTGGCCTTGGATTGTTTTCACAGAATGAGGGGGGTGAAAGACATTCTATTTGGCCTTGGANCACAGAATGAGGGGGGTGAAAGACAATCTATTGATCGATAGAGAGTGAGCTCAAATGCACAAAAACACAAATCATGCATCAATACAGTTGGGTTGAATTTTTTTCAGATCGATTTGAAATTTATTGTCAGAACAAATATTAAGAGTACAATTAGGGTGTTTGACATGGATCACATTTGAAATGGGAAGTCTAATGCGTGAGATCTTGTGACTCAGGGAAATCACAAGGAGTGTATGCCGTCTTACTGCCTAATAAAGTTAATCTGTTTGATTTGAGTCCATGATGCCCATGTCCCTACTGGAAAACCTTTCTGTTGTTACTAGATCCTTCCCCATGGATTGCATATCTACCAGTTTATATTATTTTGCTGTGAACTAAATTTTTATTTTTATAGTTTCCGTCTTGCCTTAATATTAAGCCCCGTTTGGCTTAGCTAAAAAAGTTGATTAAAATCTAAGTCAACACATTTCATGGACCCATAACTTTTATCAACTTCTATTGAAATCTACTAAATATTTTTATTTAGTCCATGATTTTTAGTGCACTCAACAAGCTCATCCCGTGGATGGACTATATCACGTTTTAACTTAAAATACTTGATTGTTGGGAACTTTGACTCCTCTATATTGGAAATATGCTCCCCCAAGTGTCCTTATTAGGCCGGCATTTGGCTAACCAAACAGGAGCTAAATTTTCAGCTTCAGCTAGCTGTGTTCCTTTTATTTTACGATGTAAACGGGTTACTGGAAGATATATTTTTATTCTTAAATCTTTTTCTTTCTTTAAAGAATAACATATGAAAGAAAGATGAAGGTAATGAGAAGCTGAAATTAGTAGAATAAGAATGAGGAATCAATTCTCAAGATAGAGATCGAAGCCAGCCTGTCTTTTAGGCTATATTCCTTTAGCTGTGGTGCTTGTGGATTGTTGAGTAACATAACTTCAAGTGAGCGAGTGTTTTCATAAGATGCCCTTGGAAACTCAAGCAAGTACTAGTCTTGGAAGAAGCCAGCACGAAAATTGTACATCTGTAATAACACTTTTAAAAGAATCCATGGGGATGTATTCCTCACTTACTCTCTCTTGAATGTTTTGGGATCTCAAAGATATGAGACAATGTATTGCTTAACATTAGAACTTAAGATTATGGTCCACACTTGAGGTTCTTGGTACATTTTTATTCAGAAATGATAGTCTTCACTCTGTATAATTCACCTTTTCCTGAGTAAGTGGGAAAGCATAATGTATCGATCTTCTTTCCCAATATTGTTCACAATGCTTTGTTTTGTTTTTATTCGTATCACATTCTAATATGCACCCCTCATGATAGCCCATCCTTAGGACCATGCTCTGTATAAGTGATTGACCATGTTTTGTAATGTAACAGGTAGTTAGAGCAATTATATCTTTGCTTAGGACAACGATGCCTGGTTGTGATGATGGTCCTTTTCGTCGAGTATTCAAGGCTTTACTACCTTTCGAGAAAGATGAAAAGAAGAAGGTATTCCACAGTTAACTCATAATCAGTGTCTTTAAGAATATGATCTTATAGGTTTAAGCTTCTTCCGCCAAGGCCTCATTGTCAACTTCTTCTCAATCCCCACTTTAGGTAATTGAGCACATTGACAAAGTTTCAACTGTAAGAAAATGTAGCTTTATTGCAGCAGCATGTGACATATTCAGCGCAAAGATATCTGGAACTTTTAAGAGGTTTGCTTTACCACTTCTTACCTGACACAAGTTTGTCCAATATATTGTTGTCATTTTTGATAAGCACAGGAAAAAAGTTGGTCATTAGAGACTAACTATACAATAAACTAATGATTCAGTATCTTATGCTTTTCTAGGTTTTGCTGAATTGATTACACATAAATATTTCCTGGCGTAGAATGTAACTTGTATTCTTTAATTAGTCATAATTTTGGGCATGATTTTGTTATGCTTTCTTTTGGTACCATTCTATGCTAAAGGTATGCTGCGTTTACTTGTTCTGTTATCTTATATTTTCTCATTTTTATTCTAAAGGTGCAATTATATGTCATTGCCCTGGTTGCAATTTAACTTATCAGTTTAATAAAAGAACTCAAATTTGCTGCTGCTTTCATTCAGTTTTGATATACCCATTCTTCTATTTTTACATTCATTGTAAATGACATAAATTTACACAGTCACTTGGATAACTAATATATATGACATTATATAAGCATAAACATTAAATTTTTCGTTATCGACCCATTTCTGTATCTTAAATAACTGAAGTTTATCTTTGGCGAAGAAGTTTAGACAGATACTAACATGAAATACAGAATCATTATTCAGATTCTATTGTAGGCCGCTTGAGCAATTTAAGAATGAGATCTTTCCATGTATCTTCTTCTAGATTTCTTGTATATTGTTATATGTTCCTTCATTTTACAGTTGAGTTCTGGAGCTTGTTAAACCTTTGATACTGTACTTAGTTTGAATGTGCAACTAATTGCAGGAGTCAACTTACACAAGGGCGTAAGGTGTTGCTCACTCTAGACATAATATCCAAACTTGTTTATAGGGTATGTCAACTGAACAGAACAGAACAACTTCTGTATGTGGGCCGGTTGTTTACTCTGGTGCATGATGGCTAAGTCATTCTTTTAGTGATCTTGTTTATCTTTTTTTGCACTCGTGCAGAATTCAACAAATGAAACATCTGAAAAACGTTATATTAATTAATAACACATAAACATTCTCGTCATTTTAAACTTAGTTTTCTAACTGATAGGTTCCACCCGTAAATTCAAGGACACAACTGAATAGAAACAGAAAATTATGACTCTGTATTGATTGAAAGCTGAATTACAGAAAATAAAGAAATACAATTAGCCTTTCGAGAGGGCTGTACCCTCCACAATGTGACTTCACTCGCTCAATTTTTGCCTCCTATTCCCCTTCAACTCTTCTCTATTATAAGCTACTTGTAACTGATTTTCCTACCTCACACCCCTTCTAACAGAGTTTGTTGCAGCCCCTGCCCTTCTCCAATCTTCTTGATCCTTCTAGAATTGAACGAACGAAACATCTGAAAAAGGTTATATTAATTAATAATACGTAAACATTCTCGTCATTTTTAACTTAGTTTTCTAACCTTGGTGATTCATGTAATTAGGGCTGTATTTTCTAAATTGTGTTTATATGTTGCCTCTGCAGTAGATTCTCGGTTTCTTCTATTGTGGGAAGTTTTTGTACATGTTCATATGTTACATTTTTTTGGTCATGGAACTTTCTAGGGTTCATTTTTGGTTTAAGCAATAAAATTTAAATACAGTGAATTGCAGCACTCACCACATTATTGACGCTCACAGGAACAATCAATTTCAGCTATTATTACCTCTGTGGCGAACATGATACCTCAGGTTGGTTTTCCTTCCACAATGTTAATTCAAGTTTAAGTTTTCAACGTGCACATTTGTATCTTAATATTGTTGTATTGAGACAAGCAAATATATGCTGCCTAATTTCTGGTTCTGTAGAAATATCTTCTTGAACAGCAAGCGGTTCTTGATGTTGATGGTGGGAAGTTGCTGAATGAGGATAATGACCTCAGATCTGTAAGTGTGGAAACATATCCTCTACTTCATTTTTAATTGCTAATAATAGCACCAGGTCATTTATTCTTCTTGCCTGGAAATCAAATTTAGATTCTTCGTTATTTAGAGTCCTTGAAATATAATTGGTCGAATATGCAGGTGCTGCAGTATCTGTTGGATGATGTCTCTGATTTTTTGACAAGCAAAGATAATGCAGCAGAAGGGGAAGATAGTAATAAAACAGAAGGGAAAGGTTGCATGACTCTACTTAAAGCTTTTATTGACTATATATCTGACCGGGAGAGAGGTAATCTTCGTTCAAGAAGACATGATAATGAAGATTCTGTCACCCTTACAACAATTCATCAGGTTTTCTCACACCCCTGTAGTTTATCCTAACATCCCTTTCATCTTTACTTCATCTTTCCTTGGTTCATTTCTTTTTCTTTTTTTCATTTTTCTCATTCCTTTCTTTCTTTGAGCAGTCAAAAGGCTTAGAGTGGGATACAGTTTTCATTGTGAAGGTAGTATATGGAATCCAGATTGTCAAGTCATTGCAATTATGTCTTTTTGTTCGTCACATTAACTCGTTATTATACTGATTAGTATGCGTTAACAATTGCTATGATAATCAATTATTTCCTTCCTTTAACTTGCAATAATTATTTGTGATAAAAATCATCAATAGTGGTTCTAACATTTGGCTAAATGATTTAGGCAAATGATTCTGAGCTCCCCCTGCATGATTTTAATGGCCTTGTAAATGAGAATGGTACTTCGGTTGAGGTATTTGTGTTTTGTTCCGAACTCTTGCACGCTTTTGTGATTTTTATTTTGTCCACACAATAGTTGTCATTTTACCAATCTTATTTGCTTCTTACACTTAGGAAGAGAGGCGCTTGCTGTATGTAGCTATGACTCGTGCCCGCAAGAAACTTTTCATCTTATATGTGATTACCGATTCCAGTTGGCAGGTATAATCTATAAAACCATAGTTCTTTTCTCCATTTACTGTTCAAGGAGCTTTGTTTCTCTCTATCTATCTATCTATCCATTCCATCCATTTCTTCTTATCTCTCCATTTAATTTATGGTCTTTCTTTAAACATCAATGGGTTGCTTTTCAGGTTCTTCAACCTTCACGTTTTCTTAGAGAAATACCGCATCATCTGCTAGAGACCCATGTGAGATTTGCTTTGAATTCAAACATCCTTGCTCCTGCTATTAATATCAAAGTGGTGCCTTGTATATGCATGTATAACCAAATATAATTCTGTCTTGGGCTCAATGCTTTTGGTGCTTTATGTTCCTGCCAATTGTAACCCAATAATCTTCAATGGATCTGGGATTAAATCTTCTGCAATGCTCAGCAAAGAGTAAAATCTTCTGCAGTCATATGTATTCAGAACCATCTCAGAGCATATTGAACTAAATGCATGGTATTAGTATCTGAAATGAGTTAGTTGTGATGAGTAAGATGAAAAGGAAAAGGAAAAGGAAAAATATAATTATGAAACAAATGAATGGAAAAACATGGAAAAGAATTATTTAGTATTTACTGATGAATGCAGATATGCTGAAAAATTTTAGGGATACATTGTCAGGGGACAAAAGGAGTTCCTGACACAATGTTCTTACAGACGCGGTTGCAGTTGCTTTACATAAGTACATTGGTTGTGGTTTTTATAGTAAATCTTTTTCCTTCAATTTTGTAATGGAGGCAGTACCTCCACTTTTATGGTTTCCTACTTTATAGTGTACATCTCAAGGTGAGGTCCATCTCCCCCTCCCTGTTGTAAAACTTGTGTTATCAATTGATGATTAGGGGTCTGCCAAACCCCGACCTACAAATAGGTGGCTTTTCAAAAAACCTTGCATCTGGACTATAGAAACGGTAGGATTGTTGTGTAGCCTAAAATTTATAAAGAAGCATGCTGATAATAACAAAAGCTTATCAATAGGAAGAGCAAAAGATAACAACTCTTTTCTTTCTCTCTAAATGTATTCCTTCCTTTTCTTGTGAACTTGGATTTCCATGTACTGGTTGTAGAAGTAGATATGAGGTACCATTACCCGATGTTTATTACTTATGGCATCTTAGTGTAAGAAGTGAATGCAGGAAGTATCTGTAGCGTGAGACTAGTAGAAGTACTTAAAAAAAAATCAAACTATAAGCCATACAATGAAAAATCTTTAATATAATGATGTCCACTTAAATCCATGTAGCTATTATATATGTTGCATTAAATACTCTGTAGCACGGACACTTCAATTAGGGTAGCGTGTCCGTGTCCGACAATTGTCGGACACGAGTCGATACCGACACTTCTCGGACACTTCTACCGTAATCATTTTCTTTTTATATTTGAAATATTATATATTGTTAATTCAAAATGATTAGCAAGTAACAAATATAAATTATTAGCAAGTAACAAATAAGGATTCATATTTAAAAGATTTCAACAAGAAAAATTAATAACAAGTATAAAACTAAATTTATATTATATAAATGAAGAATTTTTAAAAATTTAATCAACGTGTCGGTGACGTGTCGTGTCTGTCCTTTTTTTAAAAATCGCGTGTCGGCGTATCCGACACGTATCGTGTCAGACACACGTGTCTGTGTCGGTGCATCATAGATTAAATATCTCAGACAATATCTTATGTTATGTGTAAGTGCTAATATTCATCCAGATTTGAGTTTCCTGTTTCCTTCAGTTATAAGGTATGAGAATCTATAATAACTTGCAGGAAAATTAAATCAAAGGATGATGAAATGCTGTTGAACCCCTTAAAATTAGTAAATAGACATTAAATCTGATATTCATGAGTTGCTTCTATATTTTGCAGGTAACTTTACTCATGCATATAACAGAAATACTTGGAATTCTGAGATTAAACTTATCCTATACTGAATTATCAAATTGTTGTTAATTTCAATAGGAAAGAAGGAATTTAGTTTCTGCTCAAGCTTCTTTACTAACTGTTTTTGAGATCTAAAATTATATCTTGTTGCTGATGCAATCTTAATATATTTAGTTTGTTTTTGTATCTTGTGTAGGAAGAGCTGAATTCAACGAATTCAAATATAAATTGCCAGCAAATTCAGCAAGGAGCTCCCCATAGAGCCATTAGTTATAGAAAGGAATCTTCTGGAAGTAATACCATGTTGAATGGTTCTCTTGATAATCAAGTTAGTGAAACATCTGAAAAGCCAAGTGAAACAATTGAAAACTGCAATGACAGTAACTTCTTAAGAAGGTTCTCTTTAACCACTGACCGGTGATAAGTAGAATGATATAAAATATTTAGGAAAATTTACGTCATATGTCCCAAACCTTTAAAAAATGTGCAGTGCGGTCCCAAATCTTTATAGCCTAGCAGCTATGTCCCGAACTATGTGGTATAAGGACCTCTAGAAGGTTTTTGAAATTTTCATAGTGATCTCATCTTCAACTACCCAAAGGTTTGGGACGTAGCTGCTAGGATTTAATGGTTCGGGACCACGCTACATATTTTGAAAGGTTTGGGAACTTGTTGCAAATTTTCCAAAATATTTATATTAAGGTTTAAATATATGTTAGTCCAACATAGTTTTAGATTCAATTCTGATTTCAATATACAGATTCAGTACAGAGGGCCGAGCCGTTGTTTCCCATCTATTCCATCAATGGGCCAAAAAGCCAGCATTTTATGATCCTAAGAGGTTACTTAACAAGGTGAGCTGATAATGCTTGTCATTAATAGCTCTCTCTTCCTATGATTCCTACAAAAGCTAGTCTCTCATATTCTTTCTATTCACTTGTCGAGTTCTTATTTAAGCAAGTCCATTTTTCAATGTTTTCAACATATTTTTCTGTTAGCTTTTTCTGTTTCTGCAAGAATGCTCCCAGATATTGTAGGAAAGTACAAATTAATTGGGCGAAAAATTGGTTATCTTCTACTGCTTCCACTCTCTTTATGCGCACATGTGCAGGCTCATAATATTGAAATCAACCTAATCAAAGAAAAATCTACCCAGTTCACTGGAGTAAACAATTCCTATCCTATTGCAAGGATTTCTGTGTTGGCAACGTCAAATTATGTCACAATAATAATTGGTTGTGGTTTTTGACAATCCAAATCATTATCATGTGTTTGCAAATCTGCAAAAAGATGCTGTATAAGACGTTTTCTTCACTTTCTCTTGGTTATTATGCAAGGACACATAACTAGCTTGATAGTAGGTAGAGAGCTGTTTAATGTGTTTATACTTTTGGACTAGTAGTTGTCTTTACTTCTGATTTATTCTATTACAGGTTGCTTTTGTCATTGATGAACGCTTGAGAGTCAAGAAGAGCACACACAAGGTTTGTGGCCCAGTCTCTGTTTTGGTCCATTCTACATCAATACTAAGTATTGCATTCTCTTCTATTTTTCTAACTCTTGGAATCAAAGCTTTTGTTGTGTTTTCATAGTGATCTCATCCGATATCTTTGCTTTCAACCAATGACCATTAGAATAAAATATTTCGTTCATGGTCCTCTCAAGTTTTAAAGAACTTAAATATGTGTTTCTGCACAATGTTAGTATAACTTGCTCATACATTAGAAATGCTTGTTCTATCACTTGCCAGGATGTTTTGCGTGAGTTGAAGACCTGCTTAACAACCGATGAGGCTTTTCAGTTTGCAGTATCTGTAAGTTTGTAATTCCATAAAAAAGCTTTCAATCTGAGCAAGAATATGAATATTTCCCACTATCAATACTCACGTAAAGAGGCAGGAACCATGCACAAATACATAACATATATTATAGACTTGTAACTTGACTCGAAGAGCTTTTGTTGTCTTTTCTGATAAGGTTCTGAAGTGGGAGCAACTTCCTGCTGAAAAGCGTGTTCATTTAAATAGAGAAAAACAGGTATTTTTGCTTAAACTGACAGCTTCTTTGAGCATTCTGCTTCGACCCACCGGATTTGGTTTTTTATTTTTGTCCGCATCGTGCACTGTTTTAAAAAGTAACAGGTTTCAGCCCTTATTTTTCTTTTCTTTTTGTAATGTTCTTAACATGTTGGGCTCAGAGTATTACTTATGGGGTCGGTATGTGCACAAGCTCGCATGCACGTGTCTTTTCAAAGAATGAAAATACAAATTTAAGTTTGTCATTGTTAAATGCACATTTTTTGAGACCTGATTTATCTGTTGATTATACACTATTATGGCAGTTTTAAATATTTTATTTTTGGACATTTAAGTTTTCGAAATGTTAATCAATAATATTAGATGAATTACCTTTTGAATTGGTATTTGGTTATGTTTAACTTGACGTGTTAATTGTATAAACTTTTTAATTGAAATTTGGCAAAGCATATTTGTATTTTACTAATTTTTGTGTATTAATTTGTTTATATTTTATAAATTGGAATTAGAGTAGTGTGGTTAATTGAATTGGAGAGCAATGGTTGGACAATTAGTTGGTTGTATATATTAAGAGGATATGTATTTTAAATAGTGATATGATAGAAAATATGTGGTTAAAAAGTAAGGAAAAGTTATTGATGTGATGGAAAATATTATTTTATTGAAGAATGTGTGGTTAACAATGAGTTTTGAAAGAATGCATTTTGAAAGAATGTGTGTCAAACATGGTCTAAAAAGTTGTGTTGAAATAAAATTGATAATGAAGTCATTATACAACATTTTCAAAGTACGGGAATCAACAAGGTGTGATATTTTTGATATTATCATGTTATTGGAAATAAAATTGTAGTCAAATGCTGCCCCCACTAAGTTTGATTATTGGCTCTGCCACTGATATTGAACTCAAACTTCATGATTCGGTGGAAGTATTTTTCAATAAACAGTCATTTCCTCTCTTTTAGCTTCTGTAATTTTATTTTACAGCATTAAAAACAGAAATTAAGTGCTCATCAGCTGTCCATGTGGTAGTGGGTCACTGCCACATTCTCTATTGATTAAAATTTATCCCAACTTTATAACAGAATGTGGTCGTTATCTTACTACGACAAGAATGCTAATGAGTAAGCTCTGCTTACAAATAAGATTACTTATTTATATATTTTTGATCTAGGCATGTACCGTATCATCTTTTCTTGATTCACATTTATTTATTGTCTTTGGTTGTCGTTATATAGAGATATATGATATGCACAACATATTGAACATTGTTTTTTACTTCATGCAAGTTCCCACGTTGTGTGATAATATAGCTTTTCATTACCTTATTCATTTCCTATTTTTCTTGTTTAGGAACATTTTCAGAAACTGAGAATCGAGAGTGCAATGAGTTCATCTGAACCCACTTCCAAACAGGTGATTGTTTCTCCTCGTCCTATAATTCAATTTTCATGTGGTCTGCCTTTGGCAAATTAAAAATGGATAATGGTAGACTTTTAAAGAATTTGCAGCTCATACTTCTATGGAGGTCCAAATTAATTCAAGTCATTTTCTCTGGGGTTCAGAAGAATAGAATCTTTTGCCTTCGACTCTGATTTTATCTTATATTATAGAACGGCAATATCCCCTGCTGCTGCCGTTGGAAAAGAAAGACTACATAGGGTCTTCTCAGCCTGCCCTGGTTCAAATACTAGTCTTTTTCACTTTATCCTACCCCGCTCACTGCCCTATGGAGGTCCAAATTAATTGAAGTCATTTTCCTTAATATTTCTACATTGACATTCAACTCTGTCAAACCAAAGTGTCCAGTTGCTTTTATTGTACACAGACCGATTGCACAGAAATTACCATGACTGGGTTGTTGGGAGTGAGTTGATGGCATGTTGCTATTGAAATTAGACGAGGTTATCATGAAATTATATTATTGTTCTTGCTACCATCTCATTATTTTGCTTCTCCTCTTGTTGAACGACAGATTGCATACTTACAGAGTCTTGGATGCACCATTATCCCTTCCTCCCGTCTCCATGCTTCTCATCTGATCGAGCAATATAAATCATTGTAAGAAGATATGAAAAAAGAACCCTATTGCTCTGACATTACAGAAGGTTTGCTGAGGTGGAAGTTATTTACTCTTGCACGATGTCCACCTCTTCACCATATTATCCATGTAGTAAGATGTTATTCATAGATTTCTGTATTTGATCAAGTCAATTCCGAAAAAAAAAATGTACTCCATTAACCCAACTAAGTGCTGTTATTTTTGAAAAGTATATCTAATTTAATAAATTGAATATTTGAAATTGATTTTTTCATGGACAAATAGTGTTCTGCATTTAGTTTTCTGATATTGAACTTTGAATCCTACAGTCCAGAGGCTCTTGGAGGAACTGGCGTAGAACCAATTCCACCTGGGATCCAAGTGGTTTATTTTAATAGTCTTTAGTTTGTGCCGACTAATCCTTTGAACATTTTGCTGACATGCCATTAAGATTCAGGTTTCGGCAATTGTCAAATTCTTAAAGCAGTTTAGTAACTTTGGTTAGTACCATTTGCTATTTTCTACCAGAATTCAGGTTCTCCTAGTTAGTCTACCATAGTTGGCCGTTTCATTTCTGGTTGCATATCTATGATTTTAGAGGGAAAAACAGAATCAAACCTCCAATAAATAGCATCACTCATCCACAGTTTGAATCAAAGTTAACAATTAATTTTAATTAAATATTTTATAAGTTTCACGACGTTTCAAGAACACATTTACGTAAATTCAAAATTTTTCTTTACTTTTTAACTATACATTTTTCAAAAAATATTATTCAAAGCAATTTTTTTAAATTTTAAGCATGTAGAAAGGGGTTAAGTCACGCGAGTTCCAATCGATATTCAAGGCTTGGAAAAAGAGTTTGGAGCTTTTTGTAACAAAAACAAAAAAGGAAGAGTTGACTTCATCAACTTACTGGTTTTTATTTTATTTTTATTTTTATTTTTGGAAAAAGATTTCTCCACATAAATTTGAGGCTGAGTTCCCAATTATAAGTTTACATGACTACTCGTTAGGTCATGAGACTGAAAGTCACTGATCGAGAATTTTTTTTATAAAGTTTTTACATGAAATAGGGTCTAAATTAATTTTAAGTTTCCGTTTGGCTCTCATTATTTGAAATTTTAATGATTGGATTACTAATTTTTTTTTTTAAATGTATGTTTTAAAAAAAAAATAGTTTTGAAATTACATGTAATATTATTTTATTGAAAAATGTGTGATTGATGAGAAAGAGAGAAATGAAATATAAATTGAACGAGGCCAAACATACGCTAAATAAGTTCCAGCATTGATGAGGGAAAAGTAAAAAGACGGTCAAAATGTTGAAACAAAATTAAAGCTGCGGTCAAAAATTTAATTAAATAAATAAGTAGTTTTTTATTTTTTTTAAATAGAACTTGAAAAAACTGTAAAATTGACAACTCGGTGATACAAAGGATTCCTTGGTTATCTTATCAAATTTTAAATTTTCGATTTCGTTAGGGATGACAAATGAACTCGTTGGCTCAGCTCGACTTCGAAAAAACTTGAGCCGCTCAATAAAAATCAAGCCTAGGCTTGGGCTAACCCAAATTTTAGGACTCGACACGAGTCTGAACTGGCTCATGACAACCTCCATTTTTTTTTTTGTTTTATTAATATTTAATTTAAGATTTATGGCATGTTTGAGCGCCCCCACCCCCTTTTTTTGGTATAAAATGCATTTTGAAATAGTAGATTGATGAAGAATGTGTTAAAAAATAAGGAAAAGTTTTGAATTTGCGTTTAATATTATTTAATTGAAAAATGTGTTGTTAAAAAGAGAAGAGAAAAATATATTTTAAAAAAATGAGAATTAAATAATGACTTAAATCAATAAAATATAACTTACATATAAATATGTTTACATAATTAATATTCATAATTATGCTACAACTATCTATTTTTATAATTTATCATCATATTCATTAGTATTCCCATTATATTTTATTGATGTAACTTTTAAATTTTATTATATATGAGTTAATATAGTATCATTTGATCTCTTGTGGTGTTGAAACTTAAAAGCCATTTTCTATTCCAATATTTTTAATTCTACAAGTGAATACCATAATATTTATACACCTGAAAATTGTAACTCTAATTTATATGAATATTTTCTTATTTTATTTTAGCCGAGAAGAAGAATTTGTTTGAATTTCTTTATATGAATATTTCATGAATTTAAAAAAAATTTAAAAAATTCGTGAGCCAGCTTGGCTCGGTGAAGCCCGAGTCAAGCCTCCAAATTTTGGCTGAGCTTTGGCTTGCTCGCCTCGAGTTAAAAAAACTGAGCTTTTTTTACCAAGTCGTGCATGAGTCGGAAGCTTCGGCTCGCGAGCCGACTCGACCAGACTCGTTGACACCCTTAGATTTCACCATATAACTAGGCTAGTTCTGTCTCAATTTTTGTTTTATTGGTCAAGCCAACAAATTGATCTTCCTTGTTATAATAATGATCTCAAGAGAGTGTTTTAAAATGAGTAAAATGTGGAGTAAAATGTGGTTAGGTATGGAGGCCAAATTTTAAGTTTTACGAGCCTATGCCAAATTCTAAAAATCATTTCATAATTAAAATAATACACACTAATCATCTAAAATTATAAAATATTATCTTTACTTAATGATTTCTACATTTAGTCAATTATACGTTTTTTAAATTTTCAAAATGCAAAAATTAGATTATCTTTCATAGTTTAACTTTTAATTAGACAAGTTCTATTTAACATATTTATAAAAAATTCATACATACTTTCAAAATTTTCAACAAAATGATAAATTTTAAAATCATAATTATATAATATAGCAAGTACCGTAGTTTAAATCTTATTTAAATTGTTATTAGATAAAGTTATTTTTTTACTTTTGTATAGATGAAATCATTTAAAAATTTGAAACTAAATTCAAATGAGAGTCTTTTAAAAAAAGAAAAAAGTTGATAAATTAAAGCCAAATAAAAGGTTTTTGAAAAAAAAGGAAAAATAAAATAAAATAAAATAATAAAGCGCACCTAGGCATTAACTTAGCAAATGACGAGATTACTCTCAAAGCAAAGCATTTTATTTGCGCCTCGCGTTTAGGTGCCGCATAAGTTCGATTTTTAGAACATTGTTCAAGATTAACTATAATGCTTCAATTGTCCATCTATTATTCATGAAAATATTAGCTAAAAGATGAAAAAAATAAATAAGTTTCGTTCGACAATCAATTATTGAAATTTGCCGTTTGTGTTGTCACTTAGGGCTTGTTTGAGCCCCATTTTCTTATTTTATTTATTTTTTCCAAAAATTGCATTTTGCAATAGAAATGTAATATTATTTTATTAAAAAATATATGATTAAAATGGGTCAAATCACTGTTCAAGAATTCATTTTACTCGAAAAAAATGGCTCAAACAAGGGTTTAATTACAATCTTTATGTTTTCGAAGCGGCGTAGACCTCCATGTCCATGCCACGTTAGGCATCTTGTTAGAGACTAAAAAAAAGAAAAGAAAAACACTTCAATTACCAGCTTAGAATAAAATAATTTTCGATAGTTATCATGAAACGTCTCCGTAGGCTGAGTTACTAACGCTTCTTTAACCCTGAAATTACTGTCCATGAAGTCAAGGATCCAAATATCTTCGACTTTTTATTGCATTTCTTCTGTTGAAGAAATTTCCATCGTGTAATTTTGACATAGTAAACTGCACTGAAAAATTAGCAAGAATGAACTACAAACATATGGGAAATTATTATTGCACACTTCTAAAATCAGTAAGTTCCAATCGATACTGATGATAAGAAAAAAAGTTCTAATTTCTTATAACAGATACAAAAAAGGAAGACTTGACTTTGTCACCTAACCTTATAAGTTTTTTTATTTTGGGAAAGATTCTTCACATAATTGGTAGTTGAGTACCAAATCATACGTTTGCAAGATGATTCTGAACATCGTAATTACTAGCGAGATCATTCGAGATAACTTCATTGTCAAGTATTGCCACAAATTAGTGTTTTAAATAATGTTTGAAAACCAGACTTGGGTAGCTTGGGTAGTGATTCGAACAACGAACTTATCAATGACAAGGATCACAAATTATTCCCATCTTTTATTCAACACTCCTAGATAATACAATACAACTGTAAAAGTAACACAACTAGACACAAAAGAAAAACAAACACATCCCAAAGTTTTATAGTTTTCTGCTAAAATTTTACAAATTTGTGCAATGCTTCTCTGAGTCGGATTTTGCTGATGGCCATCTTTACATACAACCAATCCATTGCGCTATTCCACAACTTGAAAAATGCAATCCTCCACGACGTATTGAACAATAAAGATCCACATACTCCCCAAAATCCGAAAATAATCCCAATTGCAATGCTAATGTAAAATCCTTCACCAATAATCTTGTCTACCTTCTCTGGGTTTTTCATCGCATTAGCATTAGCATTAGCATTACTATTGCCATTACAAGTGATCTTAGGGTCTTGGGCAATTTCATCTCCTGGACATGCTTTTGTAAGTGGAATGCCACAAAGTCCAGGATTTCCATTGAATACAGAAGCATTGATGGTTCGTAAATGAATGCTTTGTGGAATTCTGCCCGACAAGTTATGGTACAACAAATCCAACACCCCAAGTTGACCCAGTTGACAAAAGACCAGCAGGAATACGACCATCAAAGTGGTTTCTTGATAAATCAAGAAAATCTAAAGACCTCAGTCGTCCAAACTCTGAAGGAAGGAATCCGTATAGGTTGTTTCTTGAAAGGTTTGATTAAACCTTACAAGACTTGTGATTTGAGCAGGAATATTGCCAACTAAATTGTTGCTTGAAAGATCAACGAGTTACACAAGTTTGAGAGTATTTATATACTCAAGCTCTGTTCCTTTCCATATCATTTTTGCAATCTCAAAGCACACGGAATTAAACACAAATGATCCATTAGCCTCAGAATCCACGTTTTGAATCATAGCAGTGAAATCGTTTATGCATTTTGGTATGGCACCAGAAATCTTTTTTAAAGAGAAGTCCAAGACCTGTATATGTGCTAAATGACACAGAGTTGGAGGAATGCTTCCAAGGAATTCATTGGACCGGAGACTTAGAAAGACCAATCTAGTCAAACTATCTCCTATTCACGTCGATATGTTACCGGTCGACTTATTTTCTGAAAGAACAATGAAATTTAAGAATGTACAGTTCCCGAGTGATGTTGGAATTTCTCCAGTGAAACTACCATTTTGTAAATGCAACTACGAAAGGACATTTACTGAAGGGATCTTCCCGGAGAAATTGTAATGTCCAACTCAAGAAAATTAAAACTCGACAAACTTGCAAACACAATCCGGGACCTGTCCTGATAGTAGGTTGTTCGAGAGGTCGAGATAATCCCAACTCATAAACTTATTGCATAGAATGGTAACTGGCCCCTGAAACTTGTTATTTGATAGATCTAGTCCAAGTTTATAAGCGTCAGGATTGTAGTTTGTTGAAACTGAGGTCAATTACGCTAAAGCTAATGCTGAAGGTAAACAACCAAGGGAACACCGAAGAAGAGGAGAGGTCATTTCCCTCGAGATTTAGGTCAGAAAGAGAACTAGAAGCATTGATAATTGTAGGTGAGGGAGGACGGACATTTTGTAAGTTACAATATGGCAACCCTTAACACTTCGAGTTGAGTAAGCTTTGCTACTGTTTGTAACTAATTGGTTGCCATTGTGACTTGTGAGGTTAATTGATCTCATGATCAGGTAACTTAATGAATGAAGTCGAGAAAGCCAATCAAGATTTGTGCTAGTTAGCATACCATTATCTGTGTCGAGACCAAGAAATTGTAATGGAGAAAGGTTGCAAGATGGCGGGGAATTTCTCCACTAAAATTAGAATGGGAAAGATCAAGATATTGTAATTTGCATAATGAGACAATGAATTGTGGGATTCTGATATACTTGAAATAATTGAAAGTGATGTCTACATGTTTCAAATATTGTATTTCAAGCAACCAGATGCTAATGTTACCTCCTAAAGGCGCTCTCCATTCTTGTATGGACCATTCGGATCCAAGTCGATAATATGTTTAGTGAGGTTATTGCAAAGGACACCTCTCCATTCGCAGCAATCCTTTTTTATCTTAGTGGTTTCCCCAAGAAGAAAATCGACCATATTCATCAATAGCTCATCTTTGATTTTGAGAAGAGCTTCTCTCTTTCAAGAGAGTGTTTTAAATTGAGTAAAATGTGGTTAGGCATGGAGGCCAAATTTTAAGTTTTACGAGCCTATGCCAAATTCTAAAAATCATTTAATAATTAAAATAATACACACTAATCATCTAAAATTATAAAGTATTATCTTTACTTAATGATTTCTACATTTAGTCAATTATACGTTTTTTAAATTTTCAAAATGCAAAAGTAGATTATCTTTCATAGTTTAACTTTTAGTTAGACAAGTTCTATTTAACATATTTATAAAAAAATTCATACATACTTTCAAAATTTTCAACAAAATGATAAATTTTAAAATCATAATTATATAATATAGCAAGTACCGTAGTTTAAATCTTATTTAAATTGTTATTAGATAAAGTTATTTTTTTACTTTTGTATGATGAAATCATTTAAAAATTTGAAACTAAATTCAAATGAGAGTCTTTTAAAAAACAAAAAAGTTGATAAATTCAAATGAGATATTGTTATTTTTTTACTTTTGTCTAGTTGTGTTACTTTTTATTGCATTTCTTCTGTTGAAGAATTTTCCTTCGTGTAATTTTGATATAGTAAACTGCACTGAAAAATTAGCAAGAATGAACTACAAACACATGGGAAATTATTATTGCACACTTCTAAAATCAGTAAGTTCCAATCGATACTGATGACAAGAAAAACATTCGAATTTCTTGTAACAGATACAAAAAAGGAAGACTTGACTTTGTCACCTAACCTTGTTAGTTTTTTTATTTTGGAAAAGATTCTTCACATAATTTGTAGTTGAGTACCAAATCACATGTCTACAAGATAATTCCAAACATCGTAATTACTAGCTAGATCATTCGAGATAGCTTCATTGTAAAGTATTGGCACAAATTAGTGTTTTAAAAAATGTTTGAAAACCAAACTTGGGTAGTGTGGGTAGTGATTCGAACTACCAACTTATCAATGACAAGGAACACAAATTATTCACATCTTTTATTCAACACTCTTAGATGTACATACAATACAACTGTAAAAGTAACACAACTAGACAAAAGAAAAACAAACACATCCCAAAGTTTTATAGTTTTCTGCTAAAATTTTACAAATTTGTGAAATGCTTCTCTGAGTCGGGTTTTGCTGATGGCCATCTTTACGTACAACCAATCCATTGTGCTATTCCACAACTTGAAAAATGCAATCCTCCACGATGTATTGAACAACAAAGATCCACATACTCCCCAAAATCCGAAAATAA
>CAIGRS010252124.1:0-12496 GCA_903798395.1 Fraxinus floribunda
AGAGAGAGAGAGAGAGATTGTGTTCTTACAAGAAGGTTTTCTATGTATTAATAAGAAGTTTCTTTTAGGGTCATTGAAAGCAAATGAAGAATGAGTGCTGAGCGTGTTTATTATGGAGAGTTAAATAGTGAAATTAGTATGTTGTTTTTAAGAGCATGTATAGTCACCCTTTATAATTAATATTCTTGGTAGATGACGAATTTGTTAATTGTTAGAGATTAACTTAAATTTTAAGTACTTTCATTGTTCATATTTTTTTTATATTCATGTTAGTGTGTAGGCATCTTCCTTAACATAGAAGTAAACAAGAAGGAACTGGATACTCGCCTTTTTATGAAAGAAGGATTAGTTATAAATAATAAGTAATTGAACTTTCCAGTGTGGCATATGCCATTGATTTAAAATAGAATGCTGTAGTATCCTTGCATATGGAGAACCTATTGCATTGCCATTATATACTAAGTATTGAATTTTTTTATTTTTTATTTTTTTTTCAATTTAACTTTATAGACTTCAGTTATGACTATACTTTACATTTACGAGCCTAATAGTAAGTTCGAGCTCATCTTTGACCTTCCTTATTGTTTGGTGTTAGCATACATCTATAACTGCTATAGCTATTTATGTCCTCTTTTTTCTCAATAAACCATGCAATGCAATGATTTTGGCAGCTGTGCATGGATTTTGTCATATTCTATTTGTTTTATTCACTTCTGTAAGAACAAAAGGAAAGAAAAAATTATATCCGTTTTTAATAGTAGGGTGATTTTGTCTTTATTTTAGGTTTTGGACAAGAAAAATGCATCTGGAGAGAAGATATCTGTGGATTATCTGACTGAGGTACTTTCGAGATCCTTCTTTTATACAAGCGTTTCAATTTTTCCTCATTGATCCATGTCTCCATTGATTTCCATGAAATTAGTTATTCATTACAAAACGGTTGTTGCATGTTTAGCTGAAGTTTAGTGCATGCTTACTGCCTACTTATAGAGCTCCAAGACTAGGAGCATGTTTGGCCAATCATAAAAAGTAGGAACTATTTTTCAAAAAAGATAAATAAATATTTACTTTTAAGTAGTAAGTTTTTTAACTAAAATTTACTTTACATTTTTTCTGGGAAATGTTTGGCCATAAAAGTTACTTAAAAGTAATTTTTAAGCTTAAAATATCTTGGCTAAGCTTAGATGTTACTTTTAATTACTTAACATTTTTGTTATACTTAACATAACGTGCTCTAGATGGTTGAGTCCATCCAGCTGCACACATTCTGAGCGAGAATTAGATCCAGGTGTTTGTTCATTTGGATTGATAATACACTTTTTCATAATCAAAAGATTGCCCACAACTTTTAAATTTCCTCAACATACTTGTCATTTGGTCTTCCCTGTTCCACATAGTCGATTTTTTTTAATAATTTAAATTGGTGCTTGCAGATTTGCACATTGGCTGTCAGAGAGTCTCTAGCAAATGTAAGCCTTATCTGAAACTTCATGTTAACTCCTGTCGTGATCTGATGTGCTTTCTCCTATTTCTCTTATCAACTTGACAAATCTAGAATTTGTGTGTTCTTCCTGTTTGATTTCTTGTTTTAATACAGGTTTTTGGCAGTAAGTTTGATGGTTTTGTAAGGAATTTTGAAACTTCATTCCGAAGTACCTTCATGACTCTAAGATTAATCTATGGATCCTCCCAAAATGTCGGAGGCGATGGACGATGGACACGGTTATCTAACAATAACAAACTACAAGATCCCGTATGCACCTCTGATACTAAAGATGGCTTGGAATCAATTCCACATACAACCAACAGTGATGAACAAATACACACTCATGAGCATACAGAAGAGGATAGGCTATTGGATTTGATAAATCGGCAACTTGTTCTGCATGATGGACATACAAGTCAACAGTTGGCTTGTTCTTCAAGCACCACATCTCATTCTGAAGTCAACCAATCAATGCTCAGCACCTTCGAAAAATCAGTTATAGAGCAAACTCGTTCTAATGACCTGAAAGCATTTGAGATTAGTCTTGCTATGAAAAAGCTGCAACTTAAAGAAGCCCAACTGGCTGTCCATTCGGATGCAAATTTCTTGGAAAGATGTAAAATATCTATGGGTTTTTCTAAGGCTTCCTTTAAGGCGGAAAAATTCAAAACTCAGTTACTCGATACGAGACAAGTGGAGTTGCTTAAAAAATGCTTGGACTTTTTAGTTGCGGGTTTAATCGTCATGTTGTTCTCCCTTGGGTATGGAGCTTATGTTTATTCTCATAGAAGAATAACGGAAGCTACAGAATCCTGCTCACCTTTTAAGGTATGGGTTATTTTATTCAAATTGTTGACATGCTCGTGTTTCTTACCACAAAAGTGTTCAGCATTTTCTTATTACTGTAGCATGCACTTTAAGATTTGAATGAACCCCGATTAACCATTTGGAAAGGGAAAAGAAATTGACTATGTACATGTTTTTTACTTTTTCAATATATAAATCAATTTTGAAGGATATTAAAATTGATTAACTGCATTTACTTCAGTTGAAACAAATTCGGTAGATGTTAATTAATGGGTTAAAAACTCTGTTAGTCACTTAACTTGTAGCTAAGTTTCTTGTTAGTGACCAATTCTTGTATTGTTCCAAAGTGGTCACTAATTTTGCATTTTGTCTCGGTTTTATTCAGTTAAAATACGTCAATTTTTCTAACGGATTTTCTGATGTGGAAGACAACAATGATATGTAGCATTAATATGGAGGTCTTCCACATCATGCATTTTGTTAGAAAAACTAATGAATTTTGACCAAGCGACCAAATTGAAGCAAAAAAGCAAACTTTGGAACAAAATAAAGTTCGGTGACTAGCATGAAGCTTCGCTGCTGGTGGTGTAACAATTTTTTTTTACCCTAGTGTGTGTGAGAGAGATCATTGTGCTTCTTCAGCTTCGCGCTTCACATAATCATGTGGCTCTCTCAGCTTTGGTTTTGATACTCAGAATGCTATTTTTTTTTTCTTCTAGGAAACCAAGTCTTGGTGGATGCCAAAATCTATGGCAACTTTCAGCTCGGGTCTACAATTATTAAGGTGTCAAGTTCAAGTTTTAAGTCGCATGTTGTTTGCCGGACTAATGATCGGAGCAATTGCCTTATTGCTTATTCAGAGATCTGCTGTAACAAATCAGACTATGCCTATTACTTTCATAATGTTGCTATTAGGAGTTGGATGTGGGTATGCAGGAAAATTTTGCATTGATACATTGGGAGGCAGCGGAAATCATTGGTTAATGTACTGGGAAGTTTTATGCTTACTGCATTTCCTATCCAATATTTGGACTTCAACTTTGTTTCTTATTCTCTATGGGTCCATCAACGTCTCAGATAAGGTGAAAGGCAGTACGATATCTCCATATTGGATAAGGAGGTTTATGTTCTTCTCTGCACTGCTACTTCTCCCATTGTTGTGCGGTTTTATGCCTTTCGCGAGCCCTGGTGAATGGTTCAATCATTTTTCATCACGGGCTATGCGTTTTGTGTCAGATGCAGATGGTTTTGTGTCAGATGCAGATGGATTCTAGGATGATTGGATAGCACTGGATTTACAATCTAGTTCATTATATTGTGTATTCTTGTCGAGTAGTGCTTACCAAATGTTCACGAAGGTACAGATCTCTCCTGATTGGCCTCAAGTCCAAGCATGAGCACTAACCTGTTGTCTGTTGTATATGGTACGTGCCAACATCGTAGATTATTACTTGTTTTTGAGGATAGATACCACAGAGAAGTGCTGACAAGGATGTAATTTTATTCTGCCTTGGCTTGTTTCATTTCAACTCTTATTGGCATGTACCACAGTTTGTATCATTACCGTCAATCTCTCTGTTATTTATCTCAACGCTAGGAGTTCTGGTTTTCCTAGTTCATCTTGTCGAATGATATTATTTCTCGGCTTATTTTAAAGTATCTTGATTGCTGTGATAATTGAACTGTGTTTCTTGATCTGGTGAAGAATTTATATTCCAAACTTGTATTGACCCTCTTGTGGTCTTTGGAAATTGGAACCCACCAGTAGTGGTGGCAACGAGCCGAGTCGAGTCGGGAAAAAAAAGCTCGAGCCGAGCCCGAGCTTTTTTAGGCCGAGCTTTTTTTGGCTCGAGCCGAGCCTGGCCAAAAAAAATGAGGCTCGGCTCGAGCTTTTTGCCCGAGCCTTAGCGGGCCGAGCCGAGCCGAGCCGAGCCGAGCTGGCTCGAGTTTTATTTTATTTTTATGTCAAATCTACATTTTTTACTTAAAAAATTTAAAATTTGTACAGTTTTTACATGTTATAAATTAAATAAAANTCGGCCCGAGCTTTTTGCCCGAGCTTTAGCGGGCCGAGCCGAGCCCGAATCGAGCCAGCTCGGATTTTATTTTATTTTTATGTCGAAACTACATTTTTTACATAAAAAATTTAAAATTTGTACTTTTTCACATGTTATAAATTAAATAAAAAAAGCTCGAATTTGACTTGAGCTTTTTGTGTTGAGCTTTTTTGGGCCCGAGCCGAACCTGACGAAAAAAATGAGGCTCAGCCCGAGCCTCGGCTCGTTGTAACCAAGCCCGAGCCGGGCCCGACTCGAGCTTTTTTCGAGCCGAGCCCGAGCTGTCCGAGTTTTTTTGCCATCCCTACCCACTAGAGTGTTATAGTGTGTAGAGCTTGCTGATGGCCTTGTGATGTGACGTTATTTTTTACTTATGGATGTTCCAGAACAATTAAACATCAAATCAAATATTAGGGATGTATAGCATCTCTTGAGCGTTTGGCACTCTAGACCTCCAATGGGCTATTTGCTCTGTGATAAATTGTATCTCTAATGAATTGCATCAACTCTTGACTGACTATGCAAGCTCTCAACTATATAGATAGTTCAATGTACTCGTGAGCAGCAGACCTATGACGTAGATCATCCAAATCACATTAGCACAATATAACCTTGTACAACTGAGGTTTGAAATGAAGCCAAAACACGTTAGCACAATATAAACTTGTTCAACCGAGGTTCGAAATGAAGCCTCTTCGGCATTTTGAACAAAAGCACGAACCCAATCTGAGAAAACTGTGATCCTTGCTTGGTTTGAAAATCATAGCACCATTACCAGAAGCACCAGGCAACTCACAAAGTACAAACAGAATTGTATATGTATATCAAAATGTCATTGAGATATGAAGAATGATGAAACCAATTATTTCCCGGGGAGGTCAACAACAAAGTATACGTTCATTTTTCAATGATTTCAATCTTTCTAAAATACTGACCAAAAAGAAATTATGACCAAAATTTAGAGCCAACGATATTGTTTGTGTTCCTGCTAATACAATAATAAAAAAGAACGAAAAACTCATCAAGTTCTCATTTTCCCCTCTATTTCCTCCGCTAGTCTAAACCTCTTTTAAGCTTGCTTACATTTTAATCGGGGTAAGAAATTTCATACTACAATTTTGTTTCTTTCGGAAGATCCAATTTACCACAGCAACTGGTCCGGGGTAGAAGTTTCTCTTCATATAAAAACTGTCCTTGACAAGTCATTCACAGAACTTTGTGAGCTTTCCCGTAGTATCTGTTGATGAATTGAGCCTGCAAAGGAAGTTGCAGATCAAGAGGTTAGATTTTAGTTCAAACAGTGCCATTTACTGTAATCATATTAAATCCAACATAGGAATAATTTTTGAAAATAATAGACTAACAAGGAGAAGCCCCAATTTAGAATCTGATGACTTGGGCAGCAAGGTTAGAAGTTAAAATAAAGGCATGGAGAAACAAACATTGGACAATAAAAAATTTACAGGATAATATAATGTACTAAAAGACTAGCCAAATTTGCACTGTAGAGGCAATCGAGATAGCTGCTCAAGTGAATATACATACTGAAAAGTGGAGAGGGCACAGGTTTATATCTCCACCGAATGCGACTTGAATGTAACAAGGGAAATGAACAAGTTTTGTTGTTCTTATTTTAGAAAAATGAAGAAAAATGACGCCCAAATAGAGCTTATATTGGATTCTTCGATATTGTTAAGACTCATCTGGTCACGTTTTTACCATGACATTTGTAGGGTGCGCCTTAAAGTATGTAGACAACCCATGATACTAGTAAATGGTAAAAACAGATCCAGGAAAAGAGATCGCAAGTTAAATCATGAGATCTTCAATACCAAAAGGTGTAACATGCCCAATAAATATTGTCTGACTTCACCATGCCCATATATTTTTAAGAATTTGAAATTCCAACCATAGTACTACAAGAAAACTGCTAAAGTAGTTTTCTTAAAACCACTTGCAAACTCTTGCATTTGATGCACATGGAGTATTTAGGTGGTGAGAGAAATGAACCAAATGGAAGCCAGAAATCTTTAATCTTTTCGAGCTAATGTACCGGAGCGGGAAAGACATTGCTTACTCAGCGAAAAAAACAAATGTCAACAGAGTAAACTGAATTCCATACTTGATCTCAAAGATACAAATAAAATTCTGCGGAAAGCCGCTCGAAGATCATTGCACATAACAAAGGTGAGAAAGAGAAGTTCTAATATGGTCGGTGGTTCCCCGGAGGGGGTTTCTTTCCTATGCTTGCTGGTTGGATCCCTTTCCTTTCGAAATACAAACATGGGAATCATTGAAATAGTTCTTTGATTGAAAGAGTATGATTCCTATTTCTCCACTTTTTCTCTTCTATAACAGATGGTGATGAGCAGATATTTACCTTGACGCCAGATACATCAGGAGTATCAGGAGTGGACACAGGATAGAATTTGTAGAACTTCATATTTTCAAATGCAGCCTTCACTTCTGTGCTCATTTCTTCCAAGGCCTTTCTACGAGCTTCCCTAGCCTATACAAAATAAAAAGAGAAAGCGGCATTCAACACGCAGGAGATCCAAATAATCAACAAGAACTTGGCTGCACTGAGCTCTTCAACAACGTACCTCGCGGTTAGCTTTTTTTGCTTCTCGAACTTTCTCTTTCACAAAATCCTGAAGGAGAACACGGATATACAATTCATATTGAAGTCAATTCAACTACAAGGATTTATAAGATTGAGACAGGAGCTACATGCACCACATCATGAATGTTTACCTTGAAAGCATCTTTTTGATCTGCAGACAACTCTTCTTCCTCGATAAGCTTATCTGTGAACTCCTAAACATATTTTGATTTGATCAAGTCAGACAATATTCCACTCACACGAATCGACATGAAGAAAAGCTTCAATATGCTGATTGTGCCAATACCCAATGAAAATTGGAACTTGTAATAGCATACCTCAAGTTCATCAAGTTCCCAATCAAACTCACAGAAAACCTGGAGAGCAGAGTTGACACTAAGTTAGCTTGTTCCAAAGTTTATACATGACTTCCTAAACTGATTCAGCATGTGTAGGTATGATATATGTTGCAGAATTCCACTTAATCACCTAAGCAACATCTAAGATTTCTATAAGAGCTATATGCAAGTAGCACATAAAAATTAGTATGGTATAACTATGTAGATGAGCCTGTGGATTAGCATTAGAAAAAGAATCTTACTGGCTTGGGATCTATAGGAAATAAGATCTGAACCACTGTGCTCTGTTCGATTTCATCTTCCTGCAGAGGCTGGTAGAAGTCTGCCAAAAGAAAGGAATCATCAGAGACATTCTACCAAGTACATGCAAAAGGATCATCTGTTACTGTCATAAATTCTTCTGAGTGAAACCCAAAAGAAAATTGATAATTTCCGAATTGGTCCAATGCTCATTCAACACCACCAGAATAATGGAAGAACAAAACCTAGATGGCACCCAAATAATTGTTGCTGGTATGTAGGATATGCACCGATATTGATTTACTGAAAAATGAATGCACATTTGATACTGAATGCTTTTGACATTAAGAATGTATTGATGCTATAGCTGAATTATGAAACGATCATTTGTTTCCAGTGTTAATTCTGCATAAGTATTAGAATTTGTCAATCCAGCATGCTTTCATCATGTACTGCTTTGGGTTTATGTCATACTCTTGTTCATGCCTCGAAAAGCGATGGGACTAAGAGATAAGTACAACCAAGACATCACACAGATCTGCAGTATACACAACACACTTCATTCCAAAGGAATTTAGCCATTGTTTGAGCCACATTTTTGGGCAGAAATGTATTTTTGAATATCGTTTTGTTGGAGATTGTGTGGTTAAAAAATAAGAAAAATTTCGATTTAAGTGCAATATTATTTTATAGGATAATGTGTGGTTGAAAATGAGTTTTGAAGAAATGAATTTTTGAAAAAATGGGGGCCAAATATAGGCTTAGTGAGATTATGAATTATAACCAGAGAAATTCTTGAAGTATGTCTCAGGTCAGTCAGAAAAGATGAATGAAGGACAGCAGAGTATCAAACAAAACCACATTGCAGCCAATTTAAAGACAAACATAACATTCTCCCATGGAGAGGTTTGGCTTTTATGCAATGATATCACCTTTAGACCAGAACAGAATGCAACAGATGCAATCATCCATCACACAACCTAAATATGATGGTAAATAAACCAATATCACCATGCAGAAAGGAGACAAGAAGAACAGAATACAAATACACAGAAGAAAACTAAAACATTTAATATCAAGTTGACTATCGCACGCGGCATGCTAAAAAGATAAAAAAAGAAAAATGGTATTTCAATCTGGAAAACCAAATAAGATGGCTTCCGACCAATGACAATTAAAACTTTGGCTAAGCACTCCAAAATTAAATAAAATATCAAAGCTTGGGGGGAACTACTACTAATCTATATATTACAGGTGCTTATGAAAGTTTCAGAGAAATGTAAAACGTTTTTGAGCATATTTACAGCACAAACAGGATTTCCAAAGGTCGTTTCTATAATTTTCTGACCAAATTTGTAATAAAACAAGATATGATAGAAGAAAAGGGAAAGTATGTAACTCACAAGGTAAGCAGTACTCAAACTTCTTGACACGGTCCAACTTCAAATGTTTTAAACCAGCCCTGCAACCAAAGAATATTAGGAATTTAACATAAAATTCCACTAGAGCCCTTTTTTCGCATATATGCCTCAAGAACATGATAAAAAGTTGCAGTCAAGAAAGGAAGCCAGTCTGACTTTTACAATAGAACCACTTCTCATATATAATTGCCAGATATGTAAGAAATAAGGAAGCCAAAATCACAAAAAGATTTATAAGACCATCATGGTGATGATAAATAAGAGAGTATTTACCATAATACCAAACACAGTTAACGAATGCAACCAAGTAGCAAATACAGATAAACCATAGTACTCATGTAGGTTAAACCATGTTGACAAGTAATCTCCGTTCCTAGCACAGAGCAAACAGTCCAAAAGACTTTCTAGGACGAAGCAAACGAGAAGAGGAAGCAAGAAATAGAATTGTACCTTCTCTGGGTGCAACTCAAAATAAAAATTTGGGATTTAAGTCTTTCAACTTGAGAATCCCTGTGAGCAGTGAAATTGAAGAACTGTCATCCACATGAAGAAGGAAAGCAAAACATAATCAAACAAGATTTAATACCTATTTTCCAATGGGATGTATGGAACCCAGTCCATTTTCATCTGTTTCATAGGCAAAATTTCTTCTGTCTCCCTCTGTACTGATTTAATGCCAATTTTGTCTGAAGGAGGAAAAGGTGACACCACCTGCTCAAAAGAAGATATGCAGAAAATATCAGCAGCAAAATTACATTGAACGATCATGCAAAACACAGAGATTAAACACACATTTCATATCATAGAGATACTCTGAAAACAGATTCCACTTGACCATGGACAAAGCAGCATGAAACCGTCAGTCAAAACACAGGCCCAAAACCAGTAGAAAAAAACAACCGAACTCCAAACTCACCCTTTTTCGACAATCCTAACTAAACGTGAATCAATTAGCTCCATGCTTTTTGCATCATATCTGGTTTATATAACCATCCAAGGTTCAATGAGCTTAGCTTTACAAGCAGGTGTGAACATTTGGACATTGTTTTTGAGATAGAGTGAGTGGTCTCTTTGTATTCTAACTATTGTATGATGGGAGCATGGCTGGAGGGGAAGATGAATTCTGGCAGGTCAGTGAGGTGGAAGTTGTTGAAAGGCACCACATGGAGAATTTCTTTTTCTTTAGTAGGGGATGGAGAGTGGTTAGAAAGAACCAAAAATCTCCAGTTTTCTAGTTTTTTGTCTGGCCATTAGGTGACTGGCCATTGTTTGAATTGAACCAATGCGAAACATAAGGAGTCAATTGAATTTGAAACAAAAGGAGGAATAGTAGAAGAAAAAATAATACAAGTACAATAGCGATTAACTATCTCATGTTCGAGGACTTACAGCAACCACAACAGGAATCATTGTAACTTTCCCTTGACCCTGGAAAGAGACCAATTGTGCTGCAGGAATAAATAAACAGTTACAAAACACCAAAGAAGGATGAGGATGACAGCTCCAAAGGAAATGTGATTGATAGAGTAAACAACAAAATGTTAAAAAAAACCAATGAAAAATACTATATCCAATTATCAATAAATTATAGAAGAAAGAGACAAAAAGGTTTAAGTAGTTCAAGAAGAGCCAGAGAGATTACTCCTGCCGAAATACCTCATTAAACACAGTGCACTTTTTACTTAAATATATTAAACATAATGATAAATTCATATTGCAGAACGCATGTCATGTTCTCAAAAGGCAAACGAAGAAGTCAAGTTTTAAATTCCACTTACGCTCTGTACATCCAAAGAGGTAGACATTTTGATTGTATAACAGTCCACCTTCTTCAAATGCATCCTGCCATCAATCCACAAAGTGTTAGCATCAATACCCCTAGAGATTTTTCTTCTAATTTCATAACTCTGCTTTCTGAAGGTCTAACTCTACTGGCCATGATTAAATAACAAAGGACAGGTCAACATAAATCTCACTGGTCAAAATCAAATAAGGGCAATTAAGATTAGGCAGCTCACTTCTAAATTTGAGAAGTTCCACTTGTATTGATACACCATGTCCAACTGGTCCCACTGTTATTTAAAAAATAAAATAAAAAGGGGATGAAAAGAAACTTCAGGAAGATGTAAAAATGTAAACCCAGGAGCACTAGAATTGCACATGAAATCTTCATGGCTGCTCAAAATTTGATAAATTAATTAAATTCTAACCTCCGTACCAACTGGAAAAACCTGTTGCCACAGGTCTTCCTGCACAATGTATTGCAAACGCATTAATAAACAAACTTCTATAAATAACACGAATTTCTTCAGCATGTACTAAAATTACAATTACAATAAAACTGAATCCATTCAACACAATTGAAATATAAATACTCAAAACACCTGCATTACAACTTCATGTTACATTACATAGCTAACTTTCCCTAAAACTTACCAAAAAGAATAATATATGCGTATTTATAAATCAAAATATTACCAGATTCCTCTTGTCAGGAAAATACTCTTCCTCCACTTCCGGTTTCAAAGTCTTGGCTTTCTTAGCTCTACCTTTAGCAGCTTTCTTATTCGGTTCCTCATCCACTTTCTTGCTCAGCTCCTCCCGAGGTGGCTCGTTTAGCTCTATGTGATTCTCTTCGGCCGGCTTTCCCTGATCGTCCTTGCTTCCCTGAGCCGATTGGCTTTGCTCGTTCTTCTCATTCTCCTCAATCGGCTGTGTCGTCTCCTTCAGAGCTTTGTCCTCGTGAGTAGTCTTCCTCTTAGTACCCCTCCTCATCGACAGTATTTGTACAAATCTTTAGAGAGAGAGAGAGAGAGAGAGTAGATTATCTAGGGTTCGGTGACACCCAAATTTGAATTCACCGGAGCAGATATTGGATGGCGGAAACAGACGTACGAAAAAGGGTCAATTTTGTGCATTTATTAATATACACTGTGAATGAAATGTGGGAAAGCGTGACATTTACGCGCGTGGAATCTACGCGACCGGACAGGTACAAAATTTTCGGCGGCACGTAGTACGTTATATCTCTATTAGAAATTGTACTACTGACCCCAATCTACTGTTCTATATGCAAGTTGGTCTAGAACTCTTTAACTGTAGCAAATTCACCCTTAAGGTTTATTTATATTTGCACGATCAATATAAAAATCTAGATTAAATCATGACTTGGTTCTCGTATGTCTAACTTATAAAGCTATTTCGTTTCACAATTGGATAGCTATTCGAAAATTTAAAGCAAAAAATATTTCTACGAGGATCACTTCAAAGTTTAATATAAATTTGAACAATTTCTTATAGTTGTAAAGCTATAATTAAAGATTGAGATCACCTTGCTCCTATTTGAAAATTGGGAACTAAATTGTGACTTGAGTCATGAGGCCAGGTCTCATGTCCCGAAGTTAATGTTCTCTTAGGTCCATTTGATTGTAAATGTGGAAAATGGGTGGAAAGAAAATAAATTTCAGAGAATTGAATTGTCTAGAAATTATTTTATTGAGAATTGTAATTACTTGTGTTTGATT
>CAIGRS010252143.1:0-15853 GCA_903798395.1 Fraxinus floribunda
TGCGATATAGGTTATTGAATCTTAAGAAGAATGTTTAAATAGATTGAATCCAACTGCTGGTGTTTGTGTTATCTAGTTTATTGATTTCTCTATTGTATAAAACTAGTATTAAATTGAATATTGAGTGTTGGTCTGGGGTTATTTAATAGTTAGAATTAATTAAAACGCTGATTTCTAACTAACTAAAATTAAGGAGAAATATGAATTAATTCTTACGGTGAATATTGAAAATATAGATTGATTATTCTTTGTGGATCAATGATTGGTTATAAATCTCCAATGGTAGAAGTTTGACTTAGATCAAGGTTCGTTTTATTGATTTAATATAACTTGTTAATTTACATTGCCATTGGCTATAAGATTAATTTCATTACAGACAAAACTCCTCAATCATTGTACAGAACATAAAATATTGAATTACATATTCTTCGTAGGATCGACCATTACTTCCACTACTACATTAGTTTAGAGGTTAAGGTATATACTTTTGGGTACTTGTGACAGCGTACACCAACATGCATGGTGGATGGAGTTCATCGAGACATTTTTCATATGTTATTCAGTCCAGACTTAAGGTAAAGAAAATGTGGTAGCGGATGCTTTGTCAAGGAGGTATGTACTTCTAACTTCTTTATGTGCGAAATTGCTAGGATTTGAATATATTAAGGATGTGTATGCTAATAATCCAGATTTTTCTAATATATATGAATCATGTGATAATGGTGCTATAAATAGATTCTCTAGGCATGATAGATATTTATTTCGAGAAAATAAGTTACATGTTCTTAAATGTTTAATGAGAGAATTATTAGTATGTGAAACACATAGTGGATGTTTAATGGGTCATTTTGGGGTTAAGAAAATCTTAGAGATGCTAGGTAAACATTTTTATTAGCCTAAGATGAAAGTTGATGTTGATCAGATTTGTAGTAGATGCCTCACTTGTAAAAATGTTAAATCTAGGGTTTTATCTCAGGGTTTATATATGTCATTACCCGTTCCTAGTGAACCTTGTGTTGATGTCTCTATGGATTTTGTGTTGGGTTTACTTAAGACTAAAAAAAAGAAGGGATTCTATATTTTGTGGTGGTAGATAGATTTAATAAGATGGCACATTTTTATTCCATGCCATAAAACAGATGTTGCCACCAATATTGCGGACTTATTCTTTAAGGAAGTAATGCACTTACATGGGATTCCTAGAAGAGCATTGTATCAGATAGGGATGTTAAATTCCTTAGTGACTTTTGGAGGATTTTGTAGAATAAGTTAGGAACCAAGCTATTGTAATCTATTACTTGTCATCTACAAACGGATGGGCAAATTGAGGTTGTTAATAGGACTATAATAGAATTATTACTCACTATAATCAATTAGAACTTGAAAAATTGGGAGGATTGCTTTTCATTCATAGAATTTGCATATAATAGGGCCACACATTCTACTACTTATACTCCATTTGAAATTGTTTATGCTCTTAATCCACTACACTTTTGGATTTAATTCCTTTACCTATTGAAGAGAGAGGTAGTTTGATGGAAAGTAGGAGGCTGAGTAGGTAAGGTCCTTCCATGAGAAGGTACAGTGCCAAATTAAGAAGAAAAATGAGCATTATGCTTTTCAAGCAAATAAGGGACGAAAGCGCGTTACATTTGAACCGAAAGATTGAGTTTGGGTGCACATGAGAAATGAGCGTTTTTCAGCTAACAGGAAGTCAAAGTTGCAATCGAGAGGCGATGGGCTATTCCAAATCCTTGAAAAGATCAATGACAATACCTACAAATTAGATATTCCTACTGAGTATAATGTTTCGGCTACCTTTAATATCTCTGATCTTTCTCTCTTTGATGCAGGTACAGATTCGAGGTCAAATCCTTTCGAAGATGGAGGAGATGATGTGATCCATTATACGAGAGCAAGTTCGAGTAAGGATCCATTGATTGTTAAGAAAGAGCCAAGCAGATCAAATAAACAGTGGAGCAACTTGATTCAAGCAATGGATGAAAAAGATGAAAGGAACAACTATATGACCGCATAGTTGTTTAGGACATGCAGTCGCATGCCCCTTCACCGAACCCACAGTAGAGGAGTTCAAAAGGCCTATGTGACCACATAGATTTATACTATGCGGCCGCATAGTATATTTCTAATCGCGAATTTTACAAATTTTGCGCAATCTTCTACTTTATTTAAAACTCTATTTTGTGATATCTTTAGTTATTTATAGAGTTTAATTCCGTTTTTACTAGGGTTTTATGGATTCCATATAAATAGGATTATTATTTTCATTGTACAACACACAATTATTGAGAGATTAATTGCAAGATATTATTATTTCTTGTGGCGTTCAAACAAACCGAGAGAAATTCTTGAGTCTTGTAATTACGGAATCAATATATTATCGGCGATTGTGTTGGTTCCTTGGTTTAATATATTTGAATTAAGGTTAAACATTGATTCTTAACTTTTTTGGATTGAATCAATCTTGTGTGGGTTTCGTAGCTACTTTTTCTATGTGGGTTAGCATCATTGGGAGAACTAAAATAAAAAATTTGGGAGTGTGTATTTCACGAGTGAAGAAATAAGACATTTGGCCAATTAGGATTGGGAATTGAACTAACAGAAATTTTTGATATTCTGCGTGAATTTTTACATACACATGTTGAGTTTTGCATTGGATGAGTAGAGGTTAATTCCAACTAAGTGATTTTAAAAGTATTCATAGTAGTGACACGAAGATTCTAATTTTGAGACCAGCGATAGGCTACCTAGCCAATTTGTATTTAGTTAGGCTATAATTTGTTTGAGGACAAACAAATATTCAAGTTTGGGGGTATTTTATAAATATATTTTATACACTTATTTAGATATTTAAATTAGAGTATTTATTGGATATTTTAATGATGTGGCTTAATTCTATGTTTAGTGTGTTTGTCAGGTAAAGATAGGTGAGAATGGCGGAATTGAAGAAAAAAATTTATGTTTCCTTATTTCGATCCAATCATGTATAAAATGATGTTCTAACATCCTTTTAACATAAGGTAGGCCGTCTACAACAATTTACCTCGCTTTTTATCATACAAGAGACGTCTAACAAGAGTTTACAAAGGACTGAACCCAATAAGTGGAAGATTCAATGCTCAAATTGAAGGAAGAAGTTCAAGAAATTGATTCATCAATCTTCTAACTTTATTCTTTGATTTGGATGGTATCTTTTCTCAACTCTGTGTACTTTAAATATAAACATGTTAGGCTAACTTCTCTATCGTATTGAATGATGATGAGACCATTTATCATTTGTTTCTAATTTATGGATAAATAGTTTAGTAAATTCTCATGTTCTTGATTGATTATGCATGCTTATTTATTTGATTGCTTAGCTATCAATTAGATAACTAGTTACTTGTTATAGTGTTGGAAAACTCATAATAGGTCTAAAACACTGCATAATTGACATACGTTCAATAAGAGTTAGGAAAAACATTTGTGACGTTTGCAATCTCATGAAATAGTCGCGTGATTGAATACATTTCTTAGCATATGAATTTTGACTAGGAATATGATCTGATCTGCTTAGAATATATTTGATTTATCTTGTAAAAAAAAGGTTAAACAAAATAGAATAAATGCCAAGGGTTGTGCACAAGACAGCGAACAAAATGGTTCATAATATTAAAACAAATGGACGGAGAGAATAACGTTAGTAAAGCGGCCACTAAATAACAGCTAACTGTTATAAAATTATCTATTAACAAAGTTACAGTTTCAAGTTGCATATAAATAGAAACATGCATATCATATATAATTTACAAAATACAAATTTAATGCCTCTTGTGATTTTCTCTCTCACAGTGAGTGGTTCAACCAAATAATTCACATCGGCATGAGGTGTCCACATCTTTCTACACAAGGGATGGCTAAGTTTCTTCATACTGATTAAATAAATGGACCAAATTGAATCTTCTAGGGCTGATCATTCTCCTTATTTTGTGGAGAGCAAGGTTAGAATCTTTCACTGGGAGTTTATTCTACGATTGGCAAAAACCATGATTCTGCAAAAGAAGAGAACTTCAGAAGGAAAAAAGCAAAAGATGTAGGGGAAGAACAAACTTCGGCTTAAAGTAATGGAGGTAATATCCATAGACTGAAACCTTTCCCAAATTTACAAGGTGCTGTCTCTTTACAGTTCGACAAATCTAATCAAGAATCTCCTTCTCTTCTATCTCTATCCTCAACTCGACCAGATATAGTATTTAGCCGCTGTTGTAACTGCCAGGAGTACACAAAATATGATTAAAAAATATGACTCAATGAGGCACGTTCATACTCCATAATTGACTTTCATTTTTTAATTTTATTGCTTCATTACGACAAGAAGATAATCACAAGAATCCCTGTGCAAAATAAACAAGATGTGCTAATTATAGAGATGTAAAACAACAGAAAACTCACTTGCATATATTTTAATCTTTCTGCATTTAGTTCATCAGTCAAACTAACCATCCTGCAAATGCCAGATATGGGGGGTTGGGGTTAGGGTGGGAGGGTTGGAGATTGAATTAAGCTTCTGTAGCAAATGATAGTAGATAATGATTTTTTTATTTTTTTATGAAGTTTATCAAGTCCAATTCTAAATTTGCCACCTCGATTGAAGTTCTGTGATCTTCATAAGAAGCATACGCTCTCTTTCAGATAGCACTGATTCAACCTGTACATGGGTGAATTCTATCAGTGAACAAACATTAGTTTTTGCAGTCAACGACTAATAACGATTATTTCTACCATCTGAAATCTAGAAGTCGGGGACAAATAAGCAAAGAGAATCTAAATACTACTTAAAATTTCATTCAGCGATTAAGTCCAAGTAAAATATAGATGCTTGCGCCTGGCTCAAGATTCATCAAGTCCGATCTATGAATTGACTATTAAAATAAGAACCACAAGCTTGAGCCAAGACCGGAACCAACAGAACTATCTGTGGACTGTATCTCATGTAAAGGTGAAATCATGTGCCTAATGCAAAAGTTACCATGATGACATGTATATGATTATCCAACGGTATTTAATCAGTGAATCTGTAACATAAAAAATATCTGATACATATTAAATGGATGAGAATAAGGACTTAAGTACCCATGTTGGACAACTCCATAGTCAAGACATGGATCGTGGTTATATGGATCCTTATTTTAACCATAAAATGACAATTTTGTCAAATGCAACACTTGGATGACATAATCTGTCAAGACTCATTCCCCTAGTCCATGTAACATACTGCACTGTGCATGTGTTCAACATAAACAAATATGAAAACTCGTGTAGAAGATGGCACTTTAGGGAATACTTGCAGTTCCTCATGCACATTTTAGCGACCCAAGGAAAGGTTTCAATGGGAGGAACATATTTAAATAGAGATTAGATCAAAAATTAAAATTGGACAATAAAATATAGATCTCCATTCTTCCTTCCTGAATGCTCTATCCAAAGAGAGGATCATTTATGCACCTACTGAGCAAAATTTCCACCAATGTGAATGCAGGTTTTGGGGCTTACGATTCCATTATTTTCTGATCCACAAGGTAACAGAGGCAGTTTCCCATTTTGAGGAGCTGAAGAAGATAGAAACATTAGCTAACCAATACAAAACCTCGTCTTTGATATACACAAACAATAAGATTGTCAACTAACCATCTGCTACCTCAACTAGTTGCAAGCTGTTCAATAAATTCATTATAAGATCCTGCCGTGAAGATGGCAATAAATAAGAGCAAAATTGAAACAGAGAGCTGCAGATTGAAAATGCTTGTAGACCTATGATAGAAGACACAATAACAATACAAATACATAAGCGTCTTACCTGCTGAATTGATGTTTGCTGGAAAAGATTCTGAAGATGAGGCATGAGAACTGAGGCCGGTACATTGAGGTTGCTGATTTCCTTGAGGGACTGACTATTAGGCTGAAAGCCAATGACAAATACATCACTAAGATTGACAGGAACTAAGTAATCAAGTTCACTTGGAAGAGAAAGGGGGGCAGAAAAACGAGGGGGGTTCAACAGATAAAAAATCTGTATTGGTTTAAGTATAATAAGAGTAGTCAGTGTACAAACCATTGGCTTAGAATCAAACATCCACTCTCCAACACTAGCGGACTTCCTTAGTGGTGACCCCTGAGGACCACATCAACAGATTATGAACGAGGAACTAAACAAACTAATTATTTTGCAACAATCAAAGAAATGGTCTGCCTCCTACCTGAGAATTTCGTCGAGAACTTGTACATAATGGAATATCCTAGTACAAATGTACAAGTTAGCAACAGTCACCAAAATTAATAAAGTATCACAAGAATGAAGCTATACCTTTACAAGATCTACATTTTCAGATGTTACTGAGAACCGGCCTTTTATTTGTACTAGATTGGTCTTTGACTTGTCATCCATAGAATCCTTGAAGCCTAGAAGGGTAAAAAAAAAATGATGGAATAAAATACAATTCCTCCATGTAGAACTGTAGATAAATTCAATTCAAAATGATTACCTCCTGAAGATTTGATTGGGGCTGATAAACTGTTTGCTGAAGCTCGGTTTGGAAGCATAAGAGGACCACTATAGCTGGGTGCTTTTCGTAATTGTTGAGCTCTCTCAACCACTTGATGGTTTTCAATCTCACATCTGACACACAATTTTTTTCCAAAGATGTTAACAAGGTAAAGGTATTCTCTAGCTAACTAGGTGCAAAAAGCATGTTGCATCACCAAAAACAGACAGTATAATGAAATGACATACAGCTTTTGTAACACGAAACAACATTTATTTTAAACTGCAATCAAAATTATGGATATCACATAGAAGTACAAGTATGCGTAGAGAAATTACAGAATTAAATTTTCAAATTTTTTTCTTCATCAAGAGCAATTTTCAACGCCAAAACTGTGGGAGAAAACAACAATATACTAAGCCTAATTCTAATAAACTACATGATTTCTTTCACATCATTCCAATGTCACTAAAAATAAGATGTAACTATATGAAACAAATTTTGTACAATAATGACCATGATTTTTTTTTCAAATCTACATACGAGTGAACAGAGGTTAAAGATGCAACAATGATCCTGCCACAACCCTGAAATCCATATCTTTGACCCCAGTAACTGTTTATTTTTCTTCTTCATATCAGACAATCAACTCATCGTGTACATAGGATGTTAAAATGCTGTCAGAATAAGGGCGCTGCTAAACTAGAATTGCCCTCACTGAACATTGTAGCATACGAAACCATAACCATTCACCACCACAATTATGATTATTATTCACAATAAATGTTAGGGAATATGGCATATAATCAGACAATCAAGTAAAAATTTCTTGTCAAATGCATTAATGTTAATACAATCATGTTACAGGCTACTCAGAAGCATAGTTGAAGCATGCGATAGAATAGGAGATGAAATAATTAATGAATTACAATAAACCTTTCTAAGTTGCGTGTTCTTTCTGAATTCGAATGACTAAGCACAAGACCAGGCATTAGTGGTCCACTCTGAGTTTGACGAGGCTTCCCCATCTGAATTCTAGTCTTAGCTTGTGCACTATCCTTGTCCAACATAGGCAGCTCGGCTTTCGATACACTTCTGTTGATTCCAGTTTTTCCCTGATTATCAGAGTCCGGAAAATCATTTTCAAAGACTTTTTCTTCATCCCCATTTATCTTCTCTCTGTAAAACAAAAGAATAAAATCTCATTCAGAATTGAGGATAACCTAAACACACAACAACTACAATGTTGCACGTCATGTCAAAAGCTAGAAATCCCTATCAAGGGGAAGAAAGGATTAATATCTAGCTGATTACAAATACAACCAAGTTCAAAATCGGCAGGAATCTTAAATGACATGAAAAACTAAATTGACAAGAAAATGTGTGATTCCAAGGCAAAATAACTGTTACCAATATTGGGGGAAAAATGGACAATGATGAATAGAGGCCTTTAATAACCTGCAAATATTATTGCTTGAAGTCCCTGGATTCTCTACTTCAGGTCCAGAACTAGATACCACCTGCTAGGACAAAGAGCCATTTTTCATCTACTGTTCTCTATCAGGTAAACCTCCACTCTGTCAAACAGAATTTTTTTAATAATTATGTAAGATTACTAATGACCTTATGGTTCATGTACAAATTCAAGCTATCTTCTTCCTTAATCTCTTGTACATCATCCTCCTCTTGCAGCTGCCAGAATAAGAAGAAATCAGCTCATGTGCACCATTTAGCAAGCCGTAAGACTGTTTATCATGAAATTCTGTGACATCAAGGAAGATATTCTCATGTACATACAAGTGATGCTTGAAGCTTCAAATCCTCAACATCAAAGTTCCATGCACTTACACCTCGCTGGTACTCGCTCTGAAAGAGACAAACAAGAGAGAGAGAGAGAGAGAGAGAGAGAGATGAGAGAGTGGGAGATGCTGATCAAGAAAGGAACCAACAAGTGTCCAGCAGATTCTGTACTCTCATCATACCCAGTAATAATTCTTATTTAAATCCACTGAATTCCTCATTTCATATAGGATTAAGATTACTCTTAATTAAGCCCATGAATTCCTAATTTTCTATAGGATAAGTAAGTAATAAATTAATGGAAAAAAATGGTATTTTCAAAAACCAATAAAATAAGGAGACCTGAGTTAGCAAACTGCTCCAGTGTCACTAAAGTAGAACCTACTTTCTTGATAGGAATCAGAATCACAAAGCTTATCTGATGACAATATGCAGGCATTCCCTCTAGATTGTAAAACAGCACCAGCCATATCAAGGGGTACAAGAGCCCTAAAGGTAGGGAAGACTCCTATGGTGAAACTAGGCCCTTGATGGATTGTTCCACACAAGCAAAGGAAACCTGTAACATCCTGGCCTACCTATAATAAGTAGAAAAATGATGCCACACATAACTGTTTTTGGATCTTGGCTACCTCTCAGGAAGTGGGCATATGCTAAGTCAATTGGTTGGTGCCCACTTCTTGAGGCGGATGTTTCAGATTAGGAAATAGCCACTAGCAGAGAAAACCCACATAAAGAAGCTGAAACAAAAATGAAAAGATTTCAACTAAAATAAATTGTAAAATAACTTCTTGAGATGCTTCAAACCTGTGATATTGCTTCCTGTTCTGATGAAGGCATTTTCTTCAGAGCAAGTTGTGCAGCATCTTTGAGCTGCATTGTTTTCACAAGACCATTATACCAAATAAATAAAAGTAACCTGAGAACCCTGCTAGTCACCATGATAGTTACCTGAAGGTCTTTCACACGCTTCCACAGTGGTGGCAAGTCAGCTAATAGTTTCTTTACGGAAAGCTCTGGAGGTTTGGCGTTCTTGAAAAAAGAATGTTTTAACAATTTTTCTGCAGTTGGCCTCTTAGTTTGATCTTTCACCAAGCACATTGCAACCATTTCTTTGAAAGACTGTTTAAAATAGAAGATCATTTAACAATCAACTTACAATAATGTAGGGCTGTCCGTGGGTCGGTTCGGTTCCAAAATTTTCGGGTATTTAATAAATGGACCCGTCGGGTCCAAATATAATTATGAAACCGTTCGGCCTCGGTTCCGTGCCATTTTAATTTTTTTAACATTTACAGCAACACTACGTAAATATAATTAATGATATTTCATTCGTAACTTTTACAAATTAACGTAGCCCAATTCAAAAATATATAAATAACTAGCTGTCGAATAATATTAATTCAATGCATACAAATATCAAAAAGTAGATATTAGTATTAAAATGTCGGTGATCCATATTAAAAAATTGAGACCCAATGCTTAAAATTATGAAATGGTCTGATTTAATTAATTAATTTGTTAATTTATTTAGAAAAAAATAAAATAATTTAATTAATTCAATAAATAAAGTAAAAAAATTATTTAGTTTCAATTCTCATTCGGTTCTTGGTCTAGNCCCAATGCTTAAAATTATGAAATGGTCTGATTTAATTAATTAATTTGTTAATTTATTTAGAAAAAAATAAAATAATTTAATTAATTCAATAAATAAAGTAAAAAAATTATTTAGTTTCAATTCTCATTCGGTTCTTGGTCTAGACCCGAGATTCGACCCATACCCATCGGTTCTCGATTCGGGTACCCGTTCGGGTATTTAATTTGTGAAGAACCGCTCGGTTCGGGACTTTTGGACACCCCTACAATAATATATAACCGTATATATTATTCAAGAGAATGTCCGAAGACAAAAATAACATGGTTACCTTAGAAAACCTTTTATCTCGGTCATAATCAAGCCCAGGAGGGGCATTCTGTATGGTCATCAACAGAACCTATTGCAAATATAGAGGTTAAATAAGTAAAGAGTTCAGGACAGTTATCTCGATGAACACGTAGCCAAGCTATCAAGTAGACATTCATACCTTCATTGGAGGGTATTTTGAAAATGGTGCATGTCCATGAGCCAACTCCAATGCAGTTATTCCAAATGACCAAATGTCAGCTCTGTGAATATGCAAAATAATTACGTAACAATCCAGTGAATCTTCACCACTTCTGGCATTCATGATATAGCATCCTTGCCAAATTTAATAGATCCTTAATCGACAAAGTAAATACTAAAATTAAGTCTCTACACTGAATGGCATCTTACCGAAAAAATAGATTTAAATTAAGAGATTGATGAGTTTTTCTATAAAATCTTATAGGGCAAAACTTTAATAGGTAATCTCATATTATGCATTAAATCTATTTTTATGTTTTAACATTTTTAGCTTTTTCTAAATTTTAGCCACCCAAAAATTTAGTCCTAGGTCCGCCCATGGTTGTGGGTCAAAGGGTCAACTTGTATAACCATGCAAAATGAATCCCAAACACTGTTTTCTCTACTTCTCCTCCATCTCCTCTCTAGCGTTTAAGACAAGAAGGAATTACTGTACAAATCATCATAAATGATTTAACAAAAACCTAAGAAAATAAAAAGAAATTATTTCAAGTTGTAGTCTAATTTCTTGGGATGTCATGCACACATCCAAAACATAGGATAAAAGAAAAAGATTGTAAAATTTTCGTATATGCATTCATGAAAGCCTTTGTGATATTTGTTCAACATTGTTTAGGCTTTAAATACTTGTATAAAAACCATGAACAGTAGGAATAAAACCCACTTGAAATCATATCCAGTTCCTGGCTGTAAAACTTCCGGTGCCATCCTAGACATCAAGATAAAGTTTAGGTAATAGAAACCTTAAACTATCACAAAGCGAATACATATTCAGAGATAGAAAAGGAAAGGTAAATGTCAAGCCATACCAGCATGGAGTTCCTACAAAGGTGTTTCTCGAATGCTGCCTATCACCTTTGTCAAACATGCTTGCTGAAACACCAAAGTCAGCAAGTTTTACTTCCCCGGTACTATCCATTAATATATTTCCTGCCTGCAGAAGGAAATGTTAATCAAACCTCAAAGTAAGCCTAGCTGATTTCAATGAACTAGTCAAATCTGGAAATGTCTTTTTGTTTGTGTTATAGGTTCAATATTTCAGAATCATTTAACCTTCACATCACGATGAATATGGCCATGAAGATGAAGATATTCCAAAGCCTTCAGAGTTTCTTTCAAGATAGACCTAATGGCTGACTCTTCAAATCCATCAGGATATGCTATCTTCATGAGATGTAGGCAAGAACCCTCGGCCATAAAAGGCATTACCACCCAAAGGTTGCAGTCGACAGCAAATGAACAAAATGCTCTGATCACATTAGGATGATCAATTAAGCTCAGTATTTGAGCTTCCCTCCGAACATCATCCTATTAACATACGGCCAAATTACTATTTTAATTATTTTGATGCAATGATTTTGACCGTGAACAGTCTCCATTGTTTTAAGTCCAGCCCCCATTATTCATAATGAAACAGAAACATTAATGTTGATTTAATGGTATGACTGGTAAGATCCGTGACAAATCTCGTAGTTTAAAAAATGAAGGAACTGAGTTATGAGGAAACAAAAAATAAAGCATCTTGACCAGAGCAAATAATAGCAAAATATTAATGCTTGAAACATGCATAAAAACAAAGTCGTAAACACGGATTTTATTACACAGTCTTTAATAAAAACTTTTTACAGAATCTAGCAGGGAAATTGCTTTCTTATAGGACATAATGGTTTTATCTTAAATGAGAAGAGAAAAACAGAAACAATGAGGATTATGTCCCAAGTGGTTTCTTATAACAGTCTCCCATACAAACATGGATCCTAATCTCCAGAGGACAGCATCCAGAACAAAACAACTTGTACAAAACTCATGTGTTGACCCAAGTGTCATGCTTTTGATTCATTACGATCTTCCCCAGCCAGTGAGTAAATAAGCCACAAATGCAGGTGGGATAGGTAACTGGTATGACTTGTGAGCAACCAATTTCAGTTGATGATAAATCAGAGCGTACTATTCCTCAATAACTATAAGTTTCCACTGTGTGAAAAGCCTAAGTAGATGAGCCAAAACTAAGTGATACATAAAATAATATAATTATAATAGCACTTATCTCCTCAAAATTATAAAAGCTATTGAAAAGGGGCAATAATGTAATACAGCATAATATTTCAGAAGCAGCTAAATCTACAATTTTTATATGTTGCTTCCCAACTACTAAATCTACAATTTTTTATGTTGTTTCCCCAACTACTAAGGATACATGGACGAGAAAATTGACAGAAAAAAATTTCATTGGAGGAAATAGCCAGTCACAGGATTTATTAAGGGATTTTTATTCTGAGGCATTTAATAACTGAAAATGGATAAAGAAAAGGCAAAAAGAAAAAAAAAATAAAAATCACTGTATGTTAGAGATGAGAATGAATTGCATACATCACATGGTTCATGCTTGATTAGCCACAGGGTCCATTTTCAACTTTGGACCACTCAGCCTCGTGGTCTTGGCCCAAAATATACCTCACAAGGTTAGGATATTCATGTCATTACAAGTCCTAAGGTCCTCCCCTATGCTTTGGATTTAGAATCCTGGGGGAGACCCAGGTTAAGGTCTTGAGAAGTTTAAATTTGGAGATATGGTTCTAGTTGTTAGTAGGTAATAGTTTTTATAAGAAATTGGTCCTATTTTGGGTGTCTTAAGTAATATTTGGACAATGCAATTTTGGTATAGTACATGGATTTCACATAATGTTAACTTTGTCTATAATATTAGCTATGATGCAAAATTTGGAACGTTCATTTCTGGATTCAATTTAAATCCCTCTTTGCCTATATCAAAGTTCAGCAATTGTATAGGTAGAATAAATGGCCTAGGATATACTCACTAAACTATTCTTGTCACTTCAAACATGACTTAAAGCAAATTGTAGCTTCTTTTTCTTCTTCTCCCATACTAAAAATCAGTCACAAAAAGTTGAATTTCACTTAAAACTTGTTGGGAGTTATTTTCACGATTCCAACCTTGGATTGGTTCGTTTGTCAGACAGTTGGGATTCTTGGTTTATAGATAAATTAGTTTCACTTTTCATGCTGGCATAGTGGCATGTGACTTTAATTATATCTCATTATTCATAATATCATTTAGAAATTGGTTGGCCTACCATATTTGACTTTTCACAGTTGCTTTGATTTCATTCCAGAATTTCTTGATTAAATTTATATCCCGTATCTGTTTAAAGTCAGAATAGCTACAAAATCTTCCCAAAAAATTGCCAAACTTGGTATTGAAAAGTAAATTACCAATTTTGCTCTTCCCTGGGACAGCCCTGATAAATATTTTGGCAACACTGATTGTTTAGTGTGCAGGACAAAAAATTCTATTGTATAGCACTCACTATCAAACCGATCACCAAGAATCTATCATCAAAGAGCCAATATATCTACTTTGATTCAAATAAGTCATGCTCATCATAAAGAAGTAACAATCCGGTTGGGATGAATTGACAACCCAAAGTAATTAGTTGAACATAACTATAATCATTGAGATTCACAAGAAAAGGGGGGATGCATCCAATAAATTACCCCATTTTTCTGTCACAGCCAACTATTATTCATAATCCATAAGCAGTGATAAAAAAGGTTCAGTACTCACAAAAAGGAGGCCAGATCATAAACAATGTTTTTCCAAGTGGCCGTCCATCAGAACTTTACACGTTTCAGCATTATTCTAACTACGATCTACAATCTTGTTGAACTCAAAACCATTGCGTTAACTGTCAGCTGCAGTTATGTTGCATTTCCGAATCAACAACCACCAGCAAACAAAAATCAATCAATTTGATATATTTCAACTATTATCATCCGAAACCAATTCAACACTTAAAAGTTTCAAACTTCACCCACATACACCATCAAGATCACTTAACCAAGACACAAGGATACTTCCTCATATAGCGCTATCTCAAAGCAGACATCTAAACTCAATGTTCATACACATAACAGTCAAATCAATCCAAACAGTTTCCACCTAGATTAAAAATCCCCAATCACACATCACCCAAATTATACACAAACATCATCCACACATACTCAAATTTATCTGCATGAGAAAAGAAAATCGAGGGAATGGAAAACACGACAAACCAGATTGCTACCGCATCGATCGAGATCCAAACACTTGACGGCCACCGCTTCATTGGAAGGCAAATGGATTGCTCTGTAAACGGTTGCGCTAGCGCCATATCCAACCTCTTCTAGGAGCTTGTAATCTTTTGGATTCGAAGAGTAATTCTTCTGACTTTCCCCCATTTCTTCACAAAACTTCTGATAATACCATCAATCAGGAAAGAACTCTTCAATTTTTCACTTGATTGATACAAATCAAATAAAATGTTCAGAAAATTATGGGACAATGAGTCTACAGATATGGACTGCGTCCAAGACTGGTGAAGCGCGCTCTCTCTCTCTCTCTCTCGTTTAAAAGGATGAAATTCAAGTTTGGCGAGCAAGAAATATCATTAAAAAAAAAAATACCAAAACTCATTTTAAACATCAAAAAAGCGAAAATACCCTCCTCCACCACTCCAAACAAACCGACCACTTTGTGCTCTCCAACTAAAATCGATGAAGAGGCGAGCAAAAACCGACGGAAAAAGGTTCTCCACACACCGATCATTCGACATCTAGGTTAGTTTATAAGTATTGTTGTGATTTTGCCATGTTTTTTTTCGAATTTTGTTGAATTCTTTGAGTTTATTTTGTTTGATTTTGGTGTAGATCAAATAGAATAATAGTGATAGGGGAGAAATTGGATGTTTGTGGATGGTTGAGTGGCCGGAAATGGAGTTTTCCGGCTCCATTTCTGGCCAAAAAGTGTCGGAACGGTGCTTGGAACCGTTGTTAACAGCGGTTCGCTATAGATCATCGATGCCCTACTGTGTCGTTGCTGAGTGCAGTCGACAGCAATGCTCTCCACTTCGAACTCGGGGGCAAGGTCGCTAGTTTCTTCATGTTCGAGTTTGCCCTGATCACTAGACTGGAGGTTACGTGTGATGATGCATCTCTTGCCGATACTTAGAAAGGCACCAAGTTGTATGAGACCTACTTTCAGGGACAGAGGACGGTGATGTTGAGACTAGATTATCTGCGCTAGTCCTGGTGTAACCATATGTTGGACAGACTGAGGCTCGGCCTGGTCTACATCATTGAGAGTGTGTTGCGATGTCACCACAGGAGAACTGGGATTGACCTATTCCATCTGCAGATGGTCGACGATCTTGATGTCTTCAACATATATCCGTAGGGCCGGAGATGTTTTGAGGACACGGTGCACGTTTTCACCAGATCACCTCGAGGGCGAATGGGGCCTTATGTAAATATGATACATATAGATTGCCCTTGGCATTGCAGGTAA
>CAIGRS010252151.1:0-19122 GCA_903798395.1 Fraxinus floribunda
TAAGTTTGCTACTTCTTTAGCAGTCCTCATTTCTTCAAGGGTTCGTATGACACCAATGATGTCCCCTTCTTTAGGGACATCGATCATCTCGACGTCTTTCCCTTATTCAGTGGTACCCATTTGTTCAGGGGCGTCATTCACATTTAGGTCTACGACAATAACGTTGATGGTTCTCGTTTCTACTTTCCTTAGGGAGTTCGAGTAACATTCCCTAGCAACTTGCTGGTCACATCAGACTGTGGCAATGTCATCTTCGATTGAAAATTTCATGCATAAGTGATGAATAGAGGTGACAGCCCACAGCTCCTTCAAAGCTGGCCTTCCAAGCACTCCACGATAAGCGGATCGATTATCAACTACAAAAAATTCCATGAAGTGGTGAGCGATCAAGGGTACAGTCCCCATCTCTATTGCTAGAGTGATTTTACCCTTTGGGATGATGTTAACTTTTGTAAAGCCATATAAAGGAGAAATCATTGAGGTCAACTCGTGGCCAACTTTCATTTTGTCAAAAGTGGTTCCAAAGATGATGTTGACTGAGCTTCCATTATCACACTAACATTCTTTTCAGGTCATTACGGGCCACGACTGCCCTTACACTAGGGTGTCACAGTGTGGATAATGTACACCTATTGCATCTTCTTAAGTAAATATGATTGGCGGAGTTGCTCTTCCAGTGGAGGATTTGTTAACTATGAAACTCATGGGAGGGTCACTTGCTTCTCTAGCATAATTTCTTTGTAAGTTCCTAGATTCTCCCCCAACATGTAGGCCTCCAATGATCATTTATGTGCACTATTATTGGGGACTTCATCTTTGCCTTTGACCTTCTCTAGGCATTTCTGTATTATTATCCCTTTCTCTTGGGAGGTCATTTTTGTTGGGGTGCCTTGGCTCTGTATTCTCATGATGTTAGGTTTGCCTGGGATGAGCATTTCTATGGGGGCGCATTTCTCTTCCTTGGTTTGTGTTGCGGGAGTGTCTTGTGACATCCCAGCAATTCTCTATATGGTGGCCATGAGATTGATGGTAGGTACAATAACTGGGTGCTTTGTCCCTATTTCTAGGTTCAATGTCTCACCCCTACCTCTTTCCCTTTGTGGATACCTCTGGTAGGGCTGACACTGATGCATTTCAGCATCAGGATTTACCTCATCATAAGCCAAAGTGGGTACTGCATTAAGTGTTGTGGCAGCTAGTGCTTGTCCATGGTTAAGTGGAGTCTGGTGATCTATCAAATGGAAGGTTGGACCTCTTCCTCTTTGCATTTATAGAGGAGAAAGTCCCTGGCTGGCCCTGTTTCTATGATCTCTCAATTCTTCATTGAGGATTTCCCGCCTTATCATATCTAATAGGGTGTCATAGGAAACAGGGTCCTTGTTTTGCACGTCTCTCCAAAAGAGAGAGTTCATGTCTAAACCTCCTTTCAAAGTAGTCAAAGCTTTCATATTTGTTACTTGCACACAGTAGATCATTTCATCAATAAAACGGGACAATAAACTTTTCAGCGTCGTGCCCTGTTGTTGTCGCATATCTTGCAAGCGTTAGAAGGGCCTTTCACCTTCTTTGCTAGTAGCAAAGCGCTTTAAGAACATCTTTTTTAAGGTATGGCCAGCTATAGATGCTGCCTTTTGTCAATCGTGTATACCAGATGTTAGTTCATCCACTTAGAGTTAGGTGAAAGGCTCTACACTTCATAGCTAGGTTGGCCCCCTTTAAGTTCATGTGTGTTTTGAAGCTGTTAAGGTGCTTCGTGGGGTCACCCCTCCCATCATACTTAGGAATTTTAGGGAGTGTGAAGTAGTTCAGTATCGAGGCATTCCTTATGGCTTGTGAGAATGGTGAGTGGTCGTTGTCATCGTCGTCGAGGTCGCAGGACCTTTGTGGTTCATCAGAATCTACTTCTCTCTCCTGATGAGTTTGGAGAGGTGGTTGGAAAGGTCCTACCTCGCTCATTGCCATGTCTCTTCTTTTTCATCTATTTCTAATGAGAGGAATCTGAGGTTTCTCGTGGTATGCTGGTTTTTTTCTTCATACCGAGGAGGCTCCTGTCGCATATTTCTAGGCACAGGAAGAGGAGGAGCCTGCTTATTTCTAGTTACAGGGGAGAATGAGTCAGCCTATTTCTAGGCAACCCCGGACTTATCCTATCAAAGACACTTGCCGACCTCTGAGATCGATCTTCTGACTCATAATTTGGAGGGAAAGTTAAATGGGGCCTCATAGGGTCATTCTAAGGTGTAATTGGTTGACGTATCAACCTCAACCTCCCTTTCCTTGGGAGCTTCGAGCCTGGTATGATGGTACCCAACCATTCGGCTTTGGACCTCTTCTTCTTCATGTTAATATCCTTATAGGCCATGGAAGGTGTTTTCGAGGGCTGCATATAGAGGAATAGGATACCCCTCATCTTCCTTGTATATTCATTAACATCTCATGCCTAGCCACATTCTGTTGGGTTATATTCCTCATATTAGCAGCCATTGTGGCCATTTCTATAGCAAGTCTGGATGCAACCCTGTCTCCACCTTTGGACCCTCCTCGTCTATGTGGTGGGGGTCGTGGGCGAGCAGTTGGGGATGTTCGCAAGGGTTCTCCTTCTCCAGGGCGTTCCCTTGTCCTTCAAGGTGCACTTTCATCATTTGAACTCATTTTTCACAAACATTTTTCTTAACAGACTTCTCCTTTCTTCAAGCTTTTCTTCTCGTGTATTTATGGTTAAATGTCTCGTTTTCCACAGACGGTGTCAATCTATTGATCTAAAAAATGAACTCAACAAATATCGAACCCATTCTTCCCAAGTCAAGTACAGTTCCGATGCATTCCTACAAGAATAACGACGATAGATAGGAAGGAAATGGACGTGGAAGGCACTTTGCGGCAAGAGACAAAAATGATCAAGCTCCTGCGGAGTGAAACGAGGGCGATCGCGCTAACAACGACCAGGGGGTTGGAAAATCGGGATATTCTATGTTACGACAAACAGAACATGTGGAAGGATCGATAAAAATGTGCGTTGAAGTCACTATGTTGTATATTGAAATGTGTGTTCAATGAACTTGTAAGGATGATGAATAAATATTCAACCAAGTGTTTATATAAATTTCTCATGAGTTCGAGCGTATATTTCGAGTGTATGATTGCCAAAAATTCCAACCCATCATTACTTACAAAGAGAACCTATTTATATTGCATTGGCCGACGTTGTGATCGTGAGATCAGAACCACGTGGCCCCATCTCCTGAATTGGGGCATCACGTCATTGTCTATTCATACAATTAATACATTGATAAGAGATTAGTCGTTCTATACAATAAACTAACATACTTAAAAACTTTATTACAAGTGTTACATCAATGTAACCACACAAGAGAATCTTCAAGGAAATATTATGTAAATACAAGATGCTTTCTATTTTAGAAAGTCAAAACTAAAAAATAAGCCTTAAGAAAATTTATATTTTAACTTTTATTGACAATTTTCATGCAAAACAAAGTCAAACGAATGGTATTCGGTATGGTGATTTTAAATAAAATAAAATAAAATTTGGCAAGTGAAGCGAATTCTAAACCCAATGATAAAAGAAATTATCACTTTAATGGACAATTTCCATAAAAAACAAAGTCGAACGAATACCAAATTTTCAACATTTTCCAGGTGAAAAGTTATACTAATCAAACACAATTAATTTTAATTCCCAGTAAAACAATTTTTAGGTAATTCAATTCCCTAGAATTCATTTTCTTTCTACCCATTTTCACATTTGCAATCAAACGGACTCTAATACAGTTTCCGTACAAATTGAGAGAGAGAGACAGATGTGACTCTTCTCAATGATTAAGTTGAATATTTTCCATTAGAGATGATGAAGTGTTCGAATAAGTTGGTTTTGTCATTTGATGCAATAAAGCTTGAAACCACCCAATGACTAGGAGTTTATTTTGAACATTTTAAATTAGCTGAATATTTGACCCAATGCGAGAAATTATACGATTAAAAAAAACAAGTCACTTTTTAATTATTTTTAGTTGATTAGTCAATCAAGTTTAATTACCATATGATTTGAATGTCATAATCAATAATTAAAGCTGTAAAGAATTCAAAAAAATGATCATGGAGAACCCCAATTGGGTAAAAACTTTGTGCACTTTGCTAGTCAGTAATCCACTATAAATCAAAACAAACTTATAGTACGATCCAGACATGTCTACTCCGTAAAACTTCTTACCTCAATTTCTGCGGTCTCCCTTGATCCTATTGCATATGTGGTCCTTCCAAACAAATCCTGATTCATGTTTTATACCTTAACCCTCGTAGACCGTGTGCTCCTGATACCAAATCCCGACTCCTAGTATCTCATTTAGTCCTCTTGAATTTGTGCTTCTGCAACCGCTCCCGATCCCTTGTATCGATTTATCTCCGGTGGATCATATGTAATTTTTTTGGACATCTTGGACTCCTTCAAAACCTATATTGCCAATTTCAACTCTTTTACTATAACTAAGACTTAATAACTCTTATTTTGACTTTAAATACAATTTGATAAAGTCTTAGAAGGTGTTTGGTGGGGATTAAAATTAGATTTTTAGTAAATTGTGATAAAAAAGTTTGAAGTGTGTGGTTAAAAAGTTGTGGAACCCATGAAAGATGTGGTTAATATTAATTGTTTGACTTTGACTTAGATTAAAATAGAATTTTAATCCAAAACAAACAGGCCCCTAATACAATTCAATTGTGACGTAATTCATCATTCTAGAAGTAGCAAATCTAGTTGGGCCTTGCTTGAAGTACATGGAAATTTCCCACGACCACTTTACTGGTATGACACATAGTGGGGCTCGCTGTAATTTAAAAAAAAACATGTGGGGCCCAGGCCCCTTGTGAGGGCCTATAAGTCTCTGGTGAAACTATCCCATGTACTTGGGGATTTGAATAAATCTACTTGTAACTTTTTTGACAAGTAGACACATGACGGCCCCCTATTGGCCCGTCATGTGGCTTGTTGTCAAAAAAGTTGTCAAACTTTTCTATACAACTAGTATGGTTGTGGGGATTTATCCAATGTAGTGATAGTGGATCCCACAAGTCCGCTCTAAAATATCCAAAAGTTTACAATTGTTACAGGTGAGCCTTGAGTAGAAAATCACCTGTCTCCTATGATGTGGTTTGGTGGGCGACAAAAGTTTAATTTTGGTAGTTCAGCCAATGAAAAACTTGAAAACTGACTATTACAAATCTATGTGGTTGTAAATACTAATGGCGTGTTCGGTAGAGATTAAATTCGGATTAAAATTGAAAAACTAACCGTCATTGTTGACTTTTATTAGACGAGTGAGACTGAATAATGGCTATATTTTTAATTTTAAACTGTATCGAACAGGGCCTAAGTTAATGCTTTCAAGTATGACTCGTTCTGAATTCGTAATGCACTGAAATTGTAGATTCTGTTTACAAGCAAGGTATAACAGATCCTGGTCCTAAATCTCTTCCTATCAAGTGGGCCCACCTCATTTCAGCACCTAAGAATGGTTGTCTCCTTGTTGCCATTGAAAAGCTTGACGAAGTTCGCACCTTTTGGAGAACTGTCATTCTCAGATCCGGAACAGGAAACCACAATGGGGACCATTTGGGGTGGTTATAAATCGTCCCCTCCACAAAAAAATGAAACTTATGAATCCCACTAATATTGAGCTAGCAACCACATTTGTTGGTAGTTCTTCGCATTTTGGTGTGTTTTTGTTGAGATGGGGGGAAAGTATAAATTTCCAGGTTTTGAAGAGATGATTCCTGGTGTGTGCTTGGATATTTTCAGGATTATTTTGTAATTAGTCTTGGCGCCAAAATTAGTTTTAGATGATTAGCTGGCAAACTATATTTCCCACCATTTTCCTTCTATTTATTGTAATCCCTGATTCATTTTGTGAATAAGATTTTCAGATATTTTTCTCCCAATTCTCGACTTTTGTCTTTAATATGGTATCAAAGCCATAGACAACTTCCATAATTCTGATCTCTGTTTATAGCTTGATCGATCATGGCAGAAAGCACATTTCAAAATTCTCCTAATCAAAATTCATCTACATCAGTGAGTAATTCCACCATTGATGATATCTCTAGTCCTTATTATCTTCATCATTCGGATAACCCTGGACTAGTTCTGGTTTTGCAGCAATTGACTGGCGAAAATTATACTTCATGGAGTTGAGCTATGACCATAGCTTTATCTGTGAAGAATAAATTCGGATTTGTTGATGGATCTATTCTTCGACCTACAGGTAATACTGAATTGCTCAATTCATGGATCCGTAACAACAATATTATTATCTCTTGGATTCTTAATCCTATGTCAAAAGATATATCAGCGAGCATTATCTATACGCAATTTGCCTATGAGATTTGAAGTGACCTCAAAGAGAGGTTTCAGCAGAGGAATGGCCCTCGAATATTTCAATTGAGGCGTGAATTAATGAATCATACCCAAAGAAAACTATCTGTTACTGCTTATTTCACCAAACTTAAGAGCATATGTGAGGAATTAAGCAATTACAGGCCATCATGTTCTTGTGGAAAGTGTCATTGTGATGGAAATAAGAAGTTAGTGGAGTATCACCAGATGGAGTATGTTATGTCTTTTCTAATGGGACTGAACGATTCCTATGCCCAGGTCAGAGGACAACTTCTGCTAATGGAGCCAATTCCACCAATAAACAAGGTTTTCTCACTAATTTCACAGGAGGAACACCAAAGACCTATCAATTTGGTTGCTGGTACTAATGATTCATTGGCATTTCAGGTTCGAAATGATGTAAGGAAGTCAACTATGGGGCAAACTTACAACAGGATTCAGAGGAAGGAAAGGCCAATCTGTACATGTTGTAGATATGGAGGTCACACTGTTGATAAATGTTACAAACTCCATGGGTTTCCACTGGGATACAAGCCAAAGCAGATTCCAGCAATCAATCAGGTTATTCTTCACATCCTAACAATAATGCTGTTACTAATCAAATCTCTAGTTCTATTCCTGATGAAAATCATGGCACCGTTGGGAACTTCATGCAAACTCTTAACCCTGAACAATATCAACATCTGATGAATATGTTGAGTACACACCTTACTTCAGCAAAAGCACGAGGTGAAGGAGAAAATGAGGATCACGTGTCAGGTACTTGTTTGTCAATTTCCAATAATGCAATCTTCAATTCTGCTGAATATTGGGTGTTGGATTCTGGGGCAACTAGCCATGTTTGTTTCAGACATACATGTTTTCAAAGTTTAAGAGCTGTCCAGAATGCCTATATTACTTTACCTAATCATACCAAAATTTCTGTACATTTTGTTGGAAATGTTATACTCAGTCCTGAATTGATATTTGAGGATGTGTTATTTGTGCCTTAGTTTAAATTCAATCTGATGTCCATAAGTGCTTTAACCAGAAATCCATCTATAAGCATCAGATTTTCTACTGACCGTTGTGAAATTCAAGACCTATGCAGATTGATGATGATTGGCAGGGGAAGAAGAATTGAAGGCATTTATGTCTTAGATGCAGCAATGAATAATGTAATAAGGAAATGTAATTTTTCCAGAATTGATTGTAATTCTGCTATGGTGAACAATATAGATTCTTCTATTGTATGGCATAATAGACTAGGCCATTTATCCTAGAAACGTCTGGATTGCTTGAGAAATCAATTACGTTATAAGAGTGATAAGAAAAACGAGGCTCCATGGTCCATATGTCCACTGGCTAAACAGAAGCATTTGTCATTTGTTTCACATAATCATCTATCATCAAATGCATTTGACCTTATTCATGCTGATATATGGGGTCCCTATAGTACTCTAACACGTGATGGACATAGATATTTCCTCACTATAGTTGATGACTGTACCAGATTTACTTGTGTATATCTTTTGAAGCAAAAATTAGATGTACTCATAGTTATTCCCGAGTTTTTCAGTCTGATTGAAACACAGTTTAACAAATTTATAAAAAGGTTCAAGTCTGACAATGCTCCTGAGTTACAATTCAAAGAGTTCTTCAGTTCAAAAGGGGTGTTGCATCAGTTCTCTTATGTAGAACGTCTTGAACAAAATTCAGTAGTAGAAAGGAAGCATCAGCATTTACTAAATGTTGCCAGAGCATTATTTTTTCACTCCAAAATTCCCATTTAGTTCTGGGGAGATTGTGTTCTCATAGCCACTTACCTCATTAATCGAACCCCATCACTAGTTATACAAAATCAGACACCCCTTCAGCTACTTTATGAAACTGCAGTTGACTATAATTTCATTAAAAGTGTTTGGCTGCCTTTGTTTTGTCTCCACCATTACCCCACATCGTCTAAAGTTTCAACCTCATGCTAGGGCATGTGTTTTTATTGGATACTACCCTGGTATCAAAGGATATAAAATCTATGACATTATTTCCAAAACCATCTCCATATCTAGAGATGTGGTTTTTCATGAATCTATTTTCCCTTTTCATTCCATATCATATCCTCATGATTTGATTGATAATTTTCCCAACCTTATATTACCTAAACATGTATCTTATATAGCTCATCAACAGCCTATTGTTCACTCCAATATAGATTCTGCCATTACATACTCAGCACCATCTATTCCTAGTCCTCCTAGCAATTCTTCTCCTATTTCTTTCACCGATCCTCCTGATCAACAAAATCTTGGTCCCAGAAGATCATTGAGATCAAGAAAACCTCATTCTCATTTACAAGATTTCCACTACAATCTTATGGCTGCAAACAAGAATCCCTTTTATAACACCTCATCACCCTATCCCTTACATCATTACCTTGCTTATTCAAAGTCTTCAAACGCTCATAATTATCTTCTTTTCAATATTTCATCCAACCCTGAACCTCAGTTCTATCACCAGGCTGTGAGACATGATCATTGGAAGAAAGCCATGGCTTCTGAACTTGATGCAATGGAATTGAACAATACTTGGTCTGTCACTATATTGCCTACACGAAAGCACACCATAGGCTGTAAATGGGTGTATGAGATCAAGTACAATTCTGATGGCAGCATTGACAGATATAAAGCCCGCTTGATGGCCAAAGGATATACTCAGCATGAGGGTTTAGATTTTATTGAAACTTTTTCTCCTGTTGCGAAAATGGTGACAGTGAAGATTCTTTTAGTTCCGGCTGCTATTAATCGTTGGCATCTAATCCAGTTAGATGTTAACAATGCTTTTCTCCATGGTGATTTATTTGAGGAAATTTATATGGATTTTCCATTGGGTTATTCACCCTCTATTATTTTTGGAAGAAAGGGAGAGCCTTTGGTTTGTAAGCTCCATAAGTCAATCTATGGTTTGAAGCAGGCATCCCGCTAGTGATTTTCGAAATTCTCTCATGCCCTTCTGCTGCATGGCTTTCATCAATCCAAATCAGACTACTCATTACTAAAGGGTCTGGGAGTGATTTTGTGGCCTTATTGGTTTATGTGGATGACATAGTCATCACTGGTGCTAATCTGCAGGTCATTAACTCTTTTAAGTATTTTCTCCACAGTCAATTTAAGCTTAAAGATCTTGGCAACCTTAAGTACTTTCTAGGATTGGAGATTGCAAGATCACAAAAGGGGATAGTTCTGTCACAGAGACATTATGCTCTTCAACTGCTTGAAGATACAGGTTTCCTTGCCTGCAAGCCATCTATTCTTCCCATAGATCCCAAAGTTCGTCTGAACTCCTTTGAGGGGGAGCTTCTGGATGATGATTCCTTGTATAGGCGACTTATTGGACGCTTGCTATACTTGACAATATCTAGACCTGATATTACATTTGCTGTCCATAAACTCAGTCAGTATGTATCTCAGCCACGAAAGCCTCACTTAACAGTTGTTCATTACTTGCTTCAGCATATTAAAGGGACTCCAGGACAAGGCCTTCTATTTCAAGCAGAATCCTCTTTACAGTTACGTGCATTTTCTGATGCAGATTGGGGATCTTACTTAGATTCAAGGAAATCAGTCACTGTTTTCTGTGTATTTCTTGGAGAATCTATGGTCTCTTGGAAAGCTAAGAAACAAACCACTGTGTCATGATCCTCTGCTGAAGCGGAATACCGTGCACTGGCCTCTACTGCTAGTGAGCTCCTGTGGATACATCAGCTTCTTCTGGATTTCCACATCACAATCACAGGTCCAACTTTACTATTTTGAGACAATCAAGCGGCAGTGCACATTGCAACCAATCCCATTTTTCACGAAAGAACCAAGCACATTGAGATAGATTGTCATTTCATAAGGGAGAAGCAATGATGGATCTGTTAAGTTGATGCCAATTCGTTCCAATCATCAACTCGCTGATATATTCACCAAGCCTTTGCCGGCTACTTCCTTATTTCAATTGTTATCCAAGATGGCTGTGATCAATTTACACATTCCATCTTGAGCGGGAGTTTCAGGATTATTTTGTAATTAGTCTTGGCGCCAAAATTAGTTTTAGATGATTAGCTGGCAAACTATATTTCCCGCCATTTTCCTTCTATTTATTGTAATCCCTGATTCATTTTGTGAATAAGATTTTCAGATATTTTTCTCCCAATTCTTGACTTTTGTCTTTAATAGATCTCGAAACAATTTGGATGCAGTTTCTGGATTGGTGAAAGAGGCACTTGGACCTCGTGATTTCAGATTCTTCATTGGATATGCAGGGTGGAAGCTGGACCAATCGAGAGAGGAGATTGAATCTGATTGCTGGTATGTTGCTGCATGTAGTGCGAACTTGATTTTTGGGCGTTCACAAAATTCTGACGGCTTGTGGGAAAACATTCTTCAATGAATGGGTGGTCACTACTCAGAATTGAGCAGCAAGCCTAAGCAAGATCTCTAGTTCTGTATGCTCAAATGTTAAACTAGTGTACAGGATTTAGCATAGGCTTATTATCAATAGTTTTTTGTCATTTCTTTTACATTTATATAAATAAGTTTGCTACCAATAAATGCATGTATTGAACTTACATTGATCTTCTGAAGAAAGAGTCTCTCTTTATACACACTTGCAATCCCCATCTAGTTATATACCCTTGCATAATAATCCATGGTTCCGTCCAGATTGTATACTGAAACTGCTGTTTCTAAATTGTTAATATCAGCAGTCATGAAAGAAAATGAATTTGCATTGTACACGCACAATATAACCAAGACTGAGCAACTTCTTCAAACTATACAATATGGAAATTCCCTGCCCGAAAGGTACAATTCCACTTACAAAAGGTCACCCTGTACTCTATTATCAACTTGAGAAGTACATCTGCAAATTGAAATCTAAGAGCCCTTAGTTTAAAACTAAACCACATTTTCAGCTCCTTCTGCCACCTATCGAGAAATGCATGTTCCAATGCCAGCAACAAGAGATGTAACCAATTATATTCATTTCCAAACGAGGGGGAGTAATACATCGTGTTTAGCGGTGCTCCTTTTCTTCCTTCCACAAGTTGGACTACTCATAGCAGTTTTTTTTGGTCATGACCTTGTCTAGACGTGCTTTGCGAACTGCCTCTTGAATTTGTCTCTCATGTTCTTTTAGCATGTCTTCCATGTTTCCACCTGGAGGTATCAATGGTCCAGAGCAAAGGATCCTGCTCCTCTTTGGTACATAACTCTGAAAATACACTAGTCAATTCTAAAAATATACAAGAGCCAGCTACCACAACCAAAATATGACAATAATGGTTGTTGATCAGTTTACTACTGACCAACCATTAGTATAGAATCTATGGATCCTCGGCCAAGAGAGAAATATGGATAATACTACATTTTAGTATTAGGTTGCTTATGGTCAGAAATGAAGAACAAAGCTTTATAAATTTTATGATTTGCATCATTTTAATTGAAATTTTCCTTTAAAGACCATCAAGAAAATTAGAAAGAGTGCATTAAGATATGTTAAGAAACAGTTTTGATGCAGCTGCTTGTGAATTCAACGTTCAAATTATGTCTAGCAAATAGGGCAAGGAAATGAAACCAGACAGTTTTGAGAACATACTAATGAGTCATTATTAGATGTTCCATCAGCACCCCTTGAATGATGGAATGAGTCTACTATTGATGGACGCATTTGCGAACCTTGTCTTGTCAACTCTCCAACATGTTGAGATGAACAAGTCCGCTCTGGGAACATATGACTAGCATCATCCATCATCCTTTTATTCTGCGAGCATCCTACTGCATTAGGATGAATCATTGAATTAGAATGAGAATAACCATTTCTCAGATTTCCTCTCGGTGGCTCGATTGGGAAGCCAGATCCACTGTCCTCCTGTAAATTGTACTTCACACTGGTGCTTTTATTTGATTGTCCCTGTTTTGTTCAGAATAATTATGAGAATTTTATAGGGAAAAAATGACGGAGAAGAAGCATTAAAAAAAATAGATGAACCTGTCCCTCTGGTTGTGCCTTCGATTTTCTTGAATTATTCCTAATAGATTCAGCTCCACCTCCTTTTACACACTCAGTTTTTCTCCTGAAATAAGACAGTAAACACTTTGTAAATTATTCATATGGTTTATGTAGTCCAGAGCACAGTCTGGAATCATTCCATGAATATAAAATATCCTTGTGATTAATAAATTACTCATACTTTGCCACAAGTGACAAATGTTCTGAAGTCATATAGCAATAATAGTGATTAAAAGCAGACAATAATATCATAATAACCAAATGACGTGACGAATAAATTATGAATTGATAATAGTTTGCGAAAGTCATTGGGAACTATTGCTTTATATGGAAGCACCATAAGGTGACTTTTTTGCCTCTTGAAGATGGCATTTTACCTAAAATTTTTAAATTTCATAATATATAACTACTGATAACATGATAGGACACAAGAACTTTCGCAGAAATTATATAGGTTATATTATCTGAGAAAAACATTGTTGATATGATGGAAATCCCAAAATTTTGAGTTAGAAAGTAGTAGAGTTGTGGCATAAAAATATTTGATTGCTCACCTTCTCGCTTCCTCTTCACGTAGCTTGGCATCATATTCTTTACTTGGAGAATACTTAGGTAAACTAGATGGATCACAGGGAAGAGGCTTTGTTGTAAAGAACTGAAAATTAAACATACAGTAACAAATCATCATTGAAACTAGTGAGAAAGTAGTACAAATCAAATGTGATGAATCACACTATCAACATAAGTTTTGTAGCTTCAATTGTGCTTGCACACATGCCGGCAGATTAATTAAAGGAAAGGGAAGTTCCTAATTCTAGTTCCAAAGAGCCAAGCAAGAAAATTACCTCACTTTTGAGTGCTGAAGAAGCTGTACCCCTATCCTCTGGTTCTACCGAGAGGAGTACATCTACAAGAGCCAAAGCTGATGAAGGGAAGTCCTTGAACATATCAGAAACACAGCGTCTATATGGATGCTGTGGCTTAAAACTAGTAGCATGTGGTAATTTTGATTTCTTCCAGTATTTCTCAGAAGGTGAACCACATAGCTTGAATATCTTATGCATTTGCTCCACCTGAAACATATTTTTCATAATTTTACATAGTGAAGATTGTTAGAACAATCGACTTTATCTGATGAGCAATCAACGTTATGTGATCCACAACAAAAATTGTTTAGTGTAAAACCCTTTAATCTTAAAGTTGGTCCAAAAAAGAAAGTACTAGAGTGTATATACGAGTCAAGTTAAATACAAAAGCCAAAGGTAATACCTCTGTTCTTCCAGGCATAATAGGCTTCCCAGCAAACAATTCAGCAAGGATGCAGCCAGCACTCCACATATCAATTGCAACTCCATACTCTGTTGCACCTAACAAAAGTTCAGGAGCTCTGTACCATAGAGTTACGACACGACTTGTTAACGGCTGCTTTTGATCAGGCTTAAAGAAATTAGCCAAGCCAAAGTCTCCAATCTTCAGAATTCCCTTGTTGTCAACTAGAAGATTCGAAGCCTTGATATCTCGATGAAGTATGCCATGATTGTGGCAGTGTTCTAGCCCGAGAAGCAATTGCTGCATATAACATTTAATCTGCAATTGCAGTTCACAAGGGTCATATAATATATGAACTCTTGATATTGTGATAGTGTTTTGAAAAGAAAGAAAATTTCCAGAGCCACATTACCCATTCAACAACTCCAACAACATCCCCCCCCCCCCAAAAAAAAAAAAAAAAAAAAAAAGAAGAAGAAAAGAGCCTATTATTGTATGGCGAATTATTGATTTTGGGCACTTTCTTTTCATTGAGTATGTTATTGAGCTTTAAATGGTTATACCAAAAAACTTGTGACTGTGTCTAACCTAAGTGCAATCACTAATGTAATACAATAATACTTATTTTCCACTATTCTATAAATATTGATATTTTCTGATGGATAAAAACTTCTAAGAAACGATCAAGTTACTTATTCATTCTTGTACACAAGTCTAGACAATATATTTGTTACTCTTGTTCGATTTTGTGGTGACACTAAAATAGCAAAGAAGTANAAGAAGTAGAATTTAATAACTGTTTGCACTGTGGTTATCCTTTAGAATAAGGAGAGAAGCTATACAGTCATGACTTGACATATATATCCAAGAATTGAACTGAAGGCAGTTCCTCTAAATTCAATTACTAAGCCTCCGTTTGGAAAATTTATAAATGGTTTATGGAGAAGAATAATAGTGCATCCCACGAAATGGGTGGATAATAATGAGTAGTGGTTATAAATTTGTGGTTGAAATTAACATTTGACTTCAAATGAATTTATAAATTTGTATCCAATGGATGCTAAGTTACTGATAGAATGCCAGTATTTATACGATTGATGGCCATGAATTTAAGAACCCAAGAAGGGAGTATTTACCTGTGGTTCTGTAAATTTGATCTTGGGTGATGCTAGAAGTCCAGCAAGATCATGATCCATGTATTCAAATACGAGGTACAAGCTTCCCGAAATCCTTGATGTCACTATTGATTCAAGTTTCATGATGTTTGGATGGTCTAACTTCCGCAGAATAAGAATTTCCCTTGCCATGAAACGAACACTCTCTGGGTCCATCTTAACAAATCTTACTTTTTTCATTGCTACGATTTTATCATTTGTTAGGTCACGGGATTTGTAAACACTACTGTAAGTTCCTTGTCCAATCTGCATAAGGATGAAATCATTTTGAAATCAATATAACAAATTGACCACTAATATTGACCAGAAATAAGGAAAACATAAAAGGCTAGAAAACTCACTTTATTTAGCTTTTCATACGATTCAGCGCTTCGAGGAATCCAGCCTTGGATGGCCTCTCCTGCAACTGAAACTAGCCAAGATGGCCATCCTGCAGAGACCTGCTCGGCTTTGGCACCATGTGGCATACTAACAATCCTAGACGTTGTTTGTTGTGTTCCACAGTCTCCCATGTCCGGAGTTGAAAACCTCTGATGACCATTCTTAGGCCTTTCAATAATTCGTGTTTTCCCATTTTCCTCGACATTTCCAGGCTTATAAGAGCTCTCATTTGATTCTGAAATTGTCTTAGATCGTGAATGAAGAGAACCTTCAGTCCTAGGTTTGTTAACTACTCCTCCTACAACCTTTTCTCTGCACAGTGGAGCAACCATCTTTACCGGAGATTTATTTAGCTCTTTTTCTTTTTCCATCTCATTTTCAGCAACATAATCATCTGCATTAGATCCTTTTGAGCAAATGCAGCCCATTCTTTGCAAACGAGACAGATAAATGAGATGTGCACAATTAGCGTTCCAAACTTGAAGTTCTAAAATGATCCGTGGCAAATGGGATTTAGGACGTTTAATAACCCAATTCAGTCAATCTTAAGGCTAACAAGAATCTTGATCACATGTCCTTTTCCACCATTCAAATCCAACCAGAGCACAAAATCCCCAAGAACTTATATTGAGGCTCGAATTTTCTCAGATGTCAATAGGAATCTCAAAATTCCTCTAATAATCCCAAAATTCTAGCCACAAAAAGGCCAATCTTCGAAGAATTTTCAGAGAGGGTCGAATCAAAATAAAAGCCTTCAAATCCTTCCAGATGGTCTATAAACAACTACAAAAATTAAGATATGAATCTTTATTTTAATGGAAAAAATGTTCCTACCAGAAAGGTTTTGGAAGGTGATGAGGACGAAATTATCAAAAACTCGATGAAAAGCCCAGACCAGAATCCAGCATTAAAAGAAAGGTTAACAGTTTAAGCATAAGAAGATATATACACAAAATGCATATAATATGTGTGTATAGATGCCATCCTTTTGGATTGATGCAGGAGTTCTGGTATGGTTTGGAGGTTCCTAATGAAAGATTTTGCGTTCCAGAAAGAAATAAATGTAATCATAGCTATTATTAACCAAATAAAATGCTTAGATTAGGTGCCAAAATGTGGATACGTCAGCACAGATTGGGAAAGAAAAGGTAGTGATGATCGAAAAGGGAAAAGAGAGAATTACGGATCTCGCGGAGAGCTAGAAATGCGAGTGACCGTTTCTTTTCTTTTCTTTTTTTTTTTGATACCAGGTTCCAACTTATGTCAGACTATATCCTGGACTACCGGGTTTTTGCGTACCTTTTACGTGGGTTTTTGCAACAAATGGTTGCAACTTGCAAGTAAAAATATATCGGCCATTTTTGTTGATGGAGAAGTTTTGAGAATGAAGAGTTGAAGCGCCATCAACTCCTTGCAGACGTGCCTTGCATTAAGAGGGATCAAGATGCCACGTGGACGCATTCAGATATGACGTATGGTGGGCCAGTTCCAAATTTATATGTTCTGCTGGGCAGGCCTACACCCTACTATTGGATCAGTTGGATTCCCTACTCTTATGAAATATAATTAATTAAAAATATATTTTATAAATTAATTATATTAAGATCATAATTTTATAAAATTTAATCACAATTATCAAATTGATCAGTCACAAACTTTTTTTCAATAATGAATAAAAATTTTTATAAATCACAAATTATTTTACGATCACAGATAAAAAAAATTCATCTGTAAAAAAAAAAAATACAGGATACTTTATTTATCGATCATAAATCATAAATTTTATAAGTCGCAATTTATTACACGATCAAATTATTGATCACAAATTAACAATTTTTTAAATCACAAATTATTTATTGGTCACAATCAACCAAATAATTTGTGACAACCACCTCGCCAGTGCATACAGTCGCATTGGCGCCAACACTGTCGTCACTACATCCTAGCAACACCATCGTTGTTGTGCCACCATCGGGACTACCTCTAACAAACTATCATTTTCAACTTAAAAACCATCACTCCACAACCAACAGACCACCATTTTCAACTACAAAATCACCACTAGTGCCAATGCCAATACCATCACCATCACAGTCACCGCCACTCGCACCGCCACCACCATCTTACCATCAGCATCACGGCCAGCAGAATAGCACCACAACCTCATGTACCAAAAATCACAACCACCGTTTCCATCACACTTCAACCACCACACCCATAAAAAAATTCCTCAAACTCACCGCCACCACTGAATCACTACCACTGCCTTATCAAATCCATAATAGACTGTAGTCCACAACCGCGACGCCACTGCAAGATGTGTGTGTGTCATGCACAAGGCGTCGCGCGACGAGCAAAGCGGTGTGCACAGTTACTACAAGAACGTCGCACGCAACGATGTTGTCGTCGCCCGTTGAGGATTATTATTAATATTTAAAAATTATATTAATATATGATTTTTGTATAAACAAATTTTAAATCTAATTTTTGAAATGTAATTTTTAAAAATAGGCTTCCATGTAATTTCCACTATACCATTTGGACCTAACCCCAACTAGTATTCAGTTATGCTTGGTATACATTCATGTTTGGCAGTTTTTTTTGACATTGAGTGATGTGACACATAATTTAATCATTGATTTTAACAACACTTAAAATAATCGACCTCAATTTTTACACCTCACACAATGTCAACCATGAATGTACAAGTCGATTAATTCACTAGTATTTTTGTATATAACCTACCCTTAGTGTGTATTTATTACATGAATTAAGCTAAATGTACATCCTTGATTGACATCCCCCTAAGTAGAAGGGATTTGGGCTAATATGCGATGGATGCATTTAAAATCTGTTGGATTTTGTGACCTAAATTCGGTCCAAATTGGGTTTAAGGCTTCGCATTTGGAGTAGTGGGCTTGAAGATGTCAAAATAGGGTCCAAGAAGGAAAAAAGATGGATTGACGGCACTGGACGAATGCTCGACTCTCGCTCGAGTGACAAGAGCAAAACTGGAGCAGGGACGCTGTCGCTCGAGCAACAGGCTCTCGCCCGCTTCTCGCTCGAGCGATGCAGATTTGTTTCCTTATTTTTCGGTTTTACACGATTTTTGACCTAGTTTCCATATTTTAGAGTTTGGACATGTTTCCTATAAATATTTGACTCTTCAATCAGTTTATTAGACCTTAAGTTGCAGAAATTGTAATTGTTCTCTCCATTGGTTGTTAGTAAAATATTTGGTTCCTCTATCAATTCATCTTCTTGTTTGTTTTCTTTTTAATCTTGTTTTTCTTTGTGCGATCTATACTTCATATTGCGTCATATCATTTCCTCGAATTCCTAACAAGTGGTATCAGAGCTAAGGTTCAGCAGTTCCGCAGAGCAAGGATTTGATTCGTTTGAGGTTTTTGTTATCGGTGGCTACCATGAAATATGATATTTCGCTGTTGGAATGCAGTACAAGATTTTCGTTGTGGCGAGTGAAGAGGCAATTCGAAGGTGGATTTCAGCAATAGGGTCTATTTTTACTGCAAGAAGAAAGGACACATCAAGAGAGATTGCGGGAAGTTGCAGGGTAAAGGTAATTCAGCTGCAAATCGTGGAAGGCAATTAGAGATTTCAGGTAAAGCAGACATCGCAAAGAACTTTGTAAGTGATGGAGGTCTTTTGACAATTTCTGACGTGGAATCCAAGCCTTGTGAGGAGTGGATTTTGGATACAACTTGTGCGTTTCATATGAGTCTCAATCGGTATTTGTTTGAATCATATGAAACGGTGACGAAAGGGACCGTTGTTATGGGAAACAACGAATCTTGTCAGGTAGCTGGTATTGAGAAAGTCAGATTGAAGTTGGTGGAT
>CAIGRS010252178.1:0-10089 GCA_903798395.1 Fraxinus floribunda
TCATTCTAACTGATTAGTTTGATTATGGATATCACTGATTAAAATCAACGAGTCCCAAGAGAGAGGAACTAGTTGCCATGATTAAGAGCTCATTTAGTACCGATTAAAACACAATTAAAATTGAAAATATATCCATTATTGAGTCTCACTCGTCTAATAAAAGTCAACAATAACAGCTAGTTTTTCAATTTTAATCCGATTTTAATATCTACCAAATGGACTCTAAAACTCTTTACTTTAACAAATACTTTATTATTTATCGAAAAATAAATAACCATGTGTAGGATAATGATTAAATGATGCAGGTAAGATGTTACTCATCATGGAAAATTGCATTTTTTTTTTATAGTAACGCTTCTTCATAAGTACACACTACAATATGATATGTGAAACTATAACTCGAATATAAGTAATTGAGATAGAAGACATAAATGAATTATAGAATTTGTAAGTATAACTTTCTGTTTTAACATATACCTATGACTAGTTTTCTATGATATGTGACCTGTTGATACGGATCAATGACCTTTACACTATGATATGTGACCCATGAGCTGTTACATGTGATCTGTGACATGTAAACTATTATATGTGATATTGATCCACTAGCATGTGACCAGTTCTCTTGGATCTATGTCCTATATATGCACTATAACATGAGACCTGTAAACTATTAACTGTGATATTGATCTATAGCCTATGACCAGTTCTCTTAGATCTGTAACCTATGGATATTGATCTGTTATAAATTTAATACAATCTGATGTTCCTCATTTTTAATGTGTTAAAACTTAGCTTCTTAAAAAAAGTGACATAATGTCACCTTTGTTACAAAAAAGTGACATACATTTTACAAAAATTAATGTCGTATGTACAATCTATTGAGACAATAATTCTAGTCATTTTAAACTTGTGGGAACACCATATAAAACATATCCAAAAAAAATCTCAATTAATTAATAGTAAACCATCTCCAAAAAAAAATTTAATGATTCTATCTTTTTAAACTTGTGGGAACACCATATAAAACAAATGATGCTCCAGTAAAAAAAGGGAATTCACAAGCTTCTCGAGCTTGTCTCATAAATGATCCGGTCCTCCGTCTGTGATTGCAATGACTCCTAGGCTCGTATTTGATTACATCACATGTAGAACAAGTCAAATCATTTGCTATCTCTTGAAACCAACCCGCACATAAGGCCATACCAAATTTATCAACATCATCGCTTACACTCCATAGACTAGCCACTATGTTAGGAGAACCCACCGATAAATACAAAATAGGAGCACCTTCCGGGGCGTAATGCCCATTCAGTCTTAGTTCACCACTTTCGCATCCTAACAATACTGTAGCAGCACAACTATTAAGTTCTTGCATCTTTTCCTCGAGGTCAATGTTCAACCCTGAAATGGCATGGTAAAAATGAAATCGAGTTTAACGATTCTTTGAAAATACAAAATAAAAAAATAGAATGCATGCCTGGCTACGCTTTACTTACGTTACTTATTTGTGAAACTTGATTCCCAAAGTAACATTTTTTTTTTACTGACAAATCTTGATGTTCTCTTAACTTACATTCACAAGTGTGACTTTCAAGCACAATAAAACATGTTCGAGTTGCTTACCGTTTCCATGGCCCGAGTAAACATAGAGGTTGTGGCTTTCCAAGGCTACAATCAGCTCATTGTCTGGGGGAAAATATTTATACGCTCCCTGCACGGAAAAGTCGAAGAAGGAACTTCAATCCAATTTGGCAAGTCTTTGTTTTTCTTATCAAGTATGAGATATAAAGAGTAAGATTACCTTGCAATTCTCTTCTTGCAACCATTTCTCAAATATAACCTGTTCACTTCCAAAGCAATCATTGTTTGGATTTATTACATAATATACGTTACGAGGATTTATTGATGGGAACGATACAGAATTTTTTGAAAACTGCGCTTGGTCTTGGCAGCATGTGTGAATTGTTGCAAGAATGCTTCCAACAGATAGCATACGATAAACCTCTTCATTTTTCAATATCGGCAAACTCTCCCATGGAAATAACTACATAAAATTATCAGTCTTGCTTAAATAACCTTTAATAATAGCATAAGACTATTTATGATCAACATGATACAAATTAATAAAAGAAATTACCAATTATATTATATAAATTACCGTAATGTAAAGAAAAGCATCACCTATTAGATTCATTTCTTTGATTTTCAAATGGAAAAATTCCAATTAATTGGTATAATATAAACTCTAAAGCTTAGAAAAACATTAAAAGCATAACAGGGTATGTACCTGAACCTCAGAATCCATGACTAGAATGATGGGACTTCTTTTTAAGCAATCAATCTTATCGATATCACATGTTTTGAACACTGAACTCAATAAGGATGTAGATATGTCAGGCTTTATGCCAACATAACACCGTTTCGTCAAGATATTTAATAAATGTCTCTCGTCTTCGGACAAATCCTCTTTCTTGAATACAAAGTGTTCAGAACTTGGCCACTGCCCCAACATGACATGTTTCCAAGCACCAAACCAAAAAGCTTCCATATTTCTGATACATAAAGACACATTGACATTACATTAATCAAATAAAAAACTAAACAATCCATCATTTTAATGCTAGTAAATTCGGTGCTATAGACCAAGGTCCCTAACATAATCGAGCAAATTAATAGTTCTTATTGATACCAAAAAACAAATGTTAAAGTTGTCTATGAATGAATACATTAAAATCTAAGGAACTTACATTAACAATTGACAGATGCTGTTATCAACTGTACGTACTTTGGATAGACAAGAACGCCCAGACTCTCTATTACTGGTATTTGGGTCATTTTTAAAGCATTCCAGCAGACTCCCCATAATCTCTCTGAAATTTGGTGCTATGTCATCTACAACGGTGGAACCCCAAGGTGGCTTCCAACTATTGACAAAACCTTTGCATTGGGAGACACTTGATCTGGAACCTGCATCATTTGTAACATAAAAGAACAAAAGAATTAGACTTTGCCATATTTCAAGATAATGCATGATATTACAAATCCCACAGTTTCTGAATTAAATTACCTTCCAATGTTTTATCCAGTGGCAGAAGTATAACATATTGATTATCTAAATTCAAATTGGATACTATAATCCACGTTTTGATGATGGAAGAACAATACAATCTCAAAATGTCAACATCAGCTCCAACAATCAAGCTAATGCAGATAACTGGTGCACAAGGAAGGTCTTGAAAAAATCTCGAAACAAATTCTTCTAGATTTTCATATGTCTCTGGTACAAGCCTAGAACATGCAAATAGGGGTTATAGTTTTAATTAATTTAATACTTAAGACATGGTAAGATGTATTTTATATTATTAGTCTAACCTGAGTGAGTTCTGTGTCTCCGAGATAGTGGGAAGTGGGTTTGGAAGCAAATACTTCAGAAGAGGAACAATCATAAATTAAATATGGTAGTCGGCATAAGGTAACAAGAAAAATGTAGGAAATCATAGAACACTTTTTGAAGATCACATACCTCAGAATATTTACCATTTTTCCTATTTGTGTTCTGCATCAAATCGTAGAAGAGTTGTTGGTTAAGTTGAGCACCAATAGAAGCTTGGTGAAAGTAAGTTGCCCATTTACTCTCTGAGACTTCGCTTGGAAGTAAAGAAATAGACTCGACTGATGTTGAAAGTGCATAGAGAACGGCAAGAAACCTAGAAATCTGTTGCATCATCATTGATAAGTAAATTATCACCCAAACAGATGAGGAAGAGGACTAGATTTCTTAACACTGTCCACGTTGAATTTCAAAAACTAGAGGCAGTCAAATGACATTTATGAGAAATTCACTTAATTTGTTTCTTTGACGCAGATATCTTTGCATATCAGAAAAGGTTCGAGCATGTTCTGAATGTGGAGGTAGCGGTGGAGGTGGAGTTTTCCAAAAAGTGACCTTCATTCATAAGGAATCAACATAATGGATTAACTGGGCATGTTAAGCCCCTGTTTGATGCCTATTAAAAAGAATTTTTTGAGGAAAATGAGTGTTGAAATAGTTTTTTTTTTTTTTTTTAGATAATGTGTTGTTGAAAGGTAAGAAAAAACTTGGACTTACTTGCAAAATATTCTATTGTGAAAATGTGTGCATTGAAAATGAGTTTTAGAAAAAAGAGTTTTTTGGAGAATTATAGACAAACAAGAGCTAAATTAGTTCAACACTAGTAAACACGACTTCAAAGTGTTCAAGAGTGTATTTGGGGAATAACATAACTATAAATATATGAAAATAAGCAGACTAAGATATATTCATCTTGGCCTTCACACATGCCTTCCTTTTACAAAGGTTGGTGCATATGGAAGCCAATATTCATAATTCATCATATTAAATTTAATCAAAAGAACCGCAGTCTAACCTTTTGAAAAGGTACAGGAACTTCACGACAAACTATAAAGGCTAACTTCAGTAGAGAAATGACTTTTGAGGTCTCAATGTGCGAAATCTTACAACAAACTTCTCTGCTTTACAAGAATAGGGTACATTAAAACAATCATATATATTATTGGTAGCATGAAGATCAAAAATATTTTTATTATATACCTGGTCTCCGAATGAGTATTAAAAGTGAACCTGCAAATATAATACAGCAGATCGGCTCGTTCAACAGCTAACACATCCCCAGGGAAATTGATTCCAATCGAGTTAGAAAACAAAGCATTAGCCGGAGAAGTTTGATGGGAACACGATGAACTATTGCCGAACAAAATTGATATACTTCGAAAAAAAAGTACATGTGCCAAATGGTTTTTGCCATACAAGCCATAAAAATTTCCTGCATAATAAATACATAATAAATACAGTTGAATATTAAAGAAAAAGGAACTGTATGATTCAATATTTTGACCGTTAACATCTCATAAAAAGATCTTCACATGCTCTGCAGTGTGCATACATTATTTACTAGAAATGGATAACCAAATACAAAGGGTAAAATCATAATCAAAGCAGGAGACTATACTAGAAGAAGGGTAAGTCGTAATTAAAGAAAATGTAAACGATGGTATATTACCAATTATTCACAACATCTTATATTGTAGAACTTGCCATTGAATGCACAATTCCAAATATTCACATACGAGTGAATACTAACGGATTAAATTTAATAAGCTAAATAGAAAACATTGGAATGGAAAAAAATTGAAAATTATAGAATGTCATCTTACCCAGGCTAATCAATAGCTTTAAAGAAAGCTTTCTGTGGACAAGGTCCCAGTTCATGTGCATAAATCTACTCAAAAAACCAGATTTAATGGCTTCAAGATAAAGACACTGCCAACATCTCATCTGACCACAAAGGCGATAAATTTGATTGATCTCAGATCTAGTCAATTTGAGATCACGTATATCATGTCGTAATTTCTTCTTAATCTCTTTTGTACCACCATCAAATGAACTATCTTCGCCAATGGCTTGTACTGCCCCAACTTTTTCAAGACTAGAATCAGAATGCCTCCACTCAGAACATATTAATTTCTTTAATGCCAACATGTACGAGTCTTTAACACAATATAATTCCTCGATAGGCGGCCTTTCTACATTCCTATAAGATTTACATAAAAGCGAATCTCCAATTTCCTGATTAATGGTCACTTCCAGTGAATTTGCACATTTCGTGCAAGAAATAATTGCACGATTATAATTCAATATTTTCTTTGCACTGCATAGCTCTTTTTCTGCCTGGTTCCAACAAAACTTTTTGCCATATAGTTTTCCTAATAAAGTTTTAAATAGAAAGTTAATATCTTTTGTTAAATGATGATAAAGTAAGGGAAAAGAATAAAACAACCAACCTAACATGGAAGAAAAATGAATTTCAAAAATTGCCAAGCCTTGAAATCGGGAGATGCTCTTCCCCCACAGTAAAATGTTTTGAGCTTTTTGCGCATTTCCTATATTCTCGTATATGCTTGCTACCTGTGATTTACAAATAATTGAGATAAAATAATGATATATGACAGAATAAAGCTTTAACCAGAATTATATAAGATAAAATAAAAAATTTGATACCTGAAATATGCTTTCAAGATAAGAGCTAAGTACATTCCATGGAGTAAGAATGCAATCAAAGTCATAAGAAATGCCGTCACCCAGCCACCCATCAATCGTTGCCAGATAAGAAATCTCTAACTTCACAACACTTCTGTATTCGTTTTCCATTTTCACACCATTTTCTTTATAAAATTCTTTCTTTCTTATGCTCGAGTAAATAAACTTTTTATCCAAAAGCATTTTCCTTAACCTCCGGGCTTCTTTTGCATGTTGAAGAGCCTATAAAAATATGGATGACCGTGTTACTGACTAACAAAGAAAGCATGCCTAAAAGCAATGTTTGGAAAGTTTTGCATTCCCTTTCAGAATAAAAGGCCAGTACCTATATGTACACCGGACCAAAGTATATGAAATCAATTTCATCTTAACTTGATGCTAATTATTTTAATGCAGCAGAAAAGAAAGAGCTAAACATAGGATAAGGTTAGAGATCATAATAAAGATCAAGTAACATTTAATAATCAAGCATACGTTTGAATCCTAAAGTGATTGTTAATTTTTAATTCGAACAAAGAGTATAATCAATACCTTGTTACTTTAGGAGTAAAAATGAACTAATTAACCAACATGCATTCATAACATGAAATCCTTCACCTATTTCTGTAGGTACATCGTCAATTCAATTATACGTGAATCCTAAACATTTTCTTATTTTTTAACCACGCAGTCTCCAATAAACACTATTCCAAAATGCATTTTGGCTCAAAAATAGGCTCAAATAGGGGATTAATCTAATCTCAGTAGTTTGACAATAAGATTGATAAACTCATTTTTTTTTATATGATCATGAGAATTGCATTAGCGAAAAGATCATGACATAAATCCGAATCTTGAAGGGATTATGAACATTAATTATTAATTCGAATTCTTTGAGGTAATAAAGAGAGATTAATTAAAGGATAACTTTATGTATTTAAATACATTATTTAGAATTCCAATTGCTATCTATGAACAACAATCCAATTTTTGGTTTATCAGTATCTCATATTAATATATGGTGGTGATTTTGAATCCAAATCCAAATCCCAACACCAATAACCTTTTGGACCATGCTACAAGTACCTAATCATTTACATAATACATTACATAATTGACATGTGTCATGCATCCATCGGCAGTCTACAATTTTTGACTTTTCCACACTTCACATCCACGGCCAGATTTCTTCCACATGGGCCTATGTAATCCATTATGTACATGGATTATGTACATGGAGAATTATCCTAACCTTTTACACCCTAAGTTATGACTCCCACCCACCTCACCTATTATGTAGCTCCAATGATCATAAGTGTCCATATAAAATTATGTTTGTGTAGCATTTTCCATTTTTTATNTATGTACATGGAGAATTATCCTAACCTTTTACACCCTAAGTTATGACTCCCACCCACCTCACCTATTATGTAGCTCCAATGATCATAAGTGTCCATATAAAATTATGTTTGTGTAGCATTTTCCATTTTTTATATTGATGAAATTGCATTCCACATGCAGAGACTAGATTATGAACAAAACATTTATGGAAGCAAGCAACATATCTTTGAAATTACCTCAATTAATTTTCCAGTTGAAACTAGCCTTTCAGACAAGCTATAGTAAAGATAGGATGCAAGAAACTTCGACCCATCAACTTCAGGAGCCTACCAAAAGGAAATATAAAGACATTGATTAGTATAAATAAATATGTCTAGTCTAAATTGAAGAAAATATTCGCATAAATTATTACAACTTACACTGGAAATCAAACCAAAAGCAGCTTGCTTAATCTGGTCGTCCATGCAATTAAACCCAGTTACTTGTATCTTCAATTCGGCCATACAAGTTTTTTCTAAACTGCCCGACTCGGAAAGTTCGCCATAGTGCTTATAAAAACTTCTTATAAGCACTTCATGTATGGGTGAAGAACAGAAGGCATGATTAAGCCTTCTATTTTTCCACAGTATAGCCATCTTCTCTAGAGGAATGTTTTTAGATTCATACAACTGGATCACCACATCAAAGAATCTGGTTTCCAAATAGCCCTGGAATAAAGCAAAATTATGTAAACCCAATTACCAAATATCAAAAACACAAATATATATTCACAATTACCTGTGCTGATAAAAAGTCAAAAATAAGACATAACAAGTGTAGGACTTCATCCCACATCTTATTGGTCTTCTCATCTGCATGGCAATAATGAGGCAAATCTTTAACTGCATCCAACATACTTTCATACAATACTCTGTTTCAAACAAAAGAATTGGATTAGAAAGCATCAAACAAGTGACAATTACATATTCAACAAGTATTTACTCAATGTGGAGACAAACCTTCTGTCCAAAATAAGATTTGACTGAGGTTTTGCATCATGGGCATACAGAAAACGTAAGATACAAGCAATAGCTAGTTGGAGATGAACAACTGAACAGCAGCTTTTATTTTTTTCTTTGATAGCCGTCTGTCAACGTCAAAATAACATCCAAATACAAGTGAGAACCATTAAATGTGGAGTATAAATACAAGAAATCAAACCAAAATAATTGTATATCTGACTCACCAATGTAGAAATTGCTTTGAACATGCACAAAAAAGCATGATTTAGTTTTTTACGTTCAGCTCTTAGTTTCCTTCCCTCTTCTATCTGAATTCTGGATTCCTCTAATTCCTTATCTTCCATATCATAAATGGAACACCAGTCTCTGTGCCACTTTTATATTCCCAAATCCTTAGGCCCTCAAAACTGAACAAATGCAAGCAAAGGGGAAAGTTTGACTTATTGGCTGCTGAATTGAGAACAAAAATGCAAAGAGAAGAAATTGAGAATAAAACAAAAAAGTTAGCTTCTATATTTTCTATTGTCGCCGTTTATGTATACACCAATATCTGTAACAGTGCTTATGTACTGAGCCTTTCATGCTGTCAATCTCTAAACAAATAAATAAGATTATCCCATGTGTAATATGTAAAATAAATCCAGAGCAAAAACAGTTTTTTTTTTTTTGTGACAATGGTAGGTACTATCAATATTTTTCGTAATCAAATGCAATAAAATCGCAGGTGGCCTAAATCTATGGAACTCTGTTCTCTCTGTGACATTTAAAGGTGGACTCGCAGTCACCTAAAGTGGTGCTAATCACCAATGTTCTTAAGATAGCAATGCTCTATTTTTTAATCGTACTTGCAAATCCTTAATATAATCCATAACTAAGGGCTTGTGTGGATTTTATTGTAATTTCCTTGATTGAAGTCAAGTTTAAACATTGATTTTTAACTACAAATTCACAACTAAAACCGAGAGAGAGTTAAACGAAGCTTGCTGGAAAATTGATTTATAACTATTGAGAGTTAAATGCAACCGATTAAACACATTGCAAGGAAAATAGAAAGGTGGTCAAAGGAAAAATTGAGAGGCAATACCGGAGTCTGAAAGAAGAGAGTTAAACGACCAATGGAGAGCAAAATTCAATTTCAGCAACACAAAACTTGTTAAAATAGTCTAGTATTTATATGGGGGTACATGCCAAACCTTAGAATACCACAAAGATGGAAAAAAATAATAAAAAATAATGTTGAATAAAGGAAATAATATTTTTTCAATAATCCAACCTAATTTGGGTCAAATCTAACAAAAATCAATATGCACTTAATTTCAATTCGAAGCAGTTTCATCTAGTTCCCTAACTGTTTAAAGGATTGACCTCAAGATTTTCCTTCCTTTTTATTTCAGCTGCTGGGGACACTCAACATTCAACAACATAATATTTGAGGTGATTGAATTTAATCAAGCTTTGTTCGACTGAGATTTTAAATGCTGTATAGCCCATTTTTGGTAGGGATCAAAATCAAATTTTTAGTAGATTTTGATAGAAAGTTGTGGTGTCCATAAAATACGTTATTAATTTTGATTTTAATTAAATCTAAATTTTACAAGGGTGTCCTCGACTAAAATTTTGATTAAAAAATATTATAAATCCTTATGAATTTCGTAAATTTGAATAGAT